>WJFB01000633.1:0-53226 GCA_009870185.1 Pygmarrhopalites habei | reverse complement strand
AAGAAGAAGGAATGCTTTTACTCCATGGTACTTATATATTATTTGGGCTTGTTGTGGTTTTACTATATACTTGTATATTAAAAACCCTTTGTATCTTATGGCTAGTACGCACTAGCGTATAACTCAACTCGACCCTCCACAGCGTGTGGCAGAAAGGACGTCAACAAATGAGATGGACATAAGATGAGTTAGGGGTGCCATTTTCAAAAAATGTGAACGGATCCTCAATCCCAGCTAAAAAGGTAAATTTATCACGTTGGTCCCATATTGGTGGGTCACCGTGTGTCCATGTAGCTGGGGTCACAAAAATGACGAAAAATCGTTTAAAATGAAGGTTTTGCTGGACATTATGATCCATCCTGACAATACCCGTTGACCATTTTTGACCAAATTACCCTTCCTACGTAGGAAAGAACATGCTTGTCTCATTCCATGAGCTTTTTGGAGTCTGACATGACATGGCTCGTTGTGACCACTATGGACTCCATTTTTTAATATGAAAAATAGGCTTTGTGTCACATTGTGTCATGAGTGGGTCTTTCACCCAACTCAGGCCGTATGACACATTTTGGGACGGAATAGGTATGAGTCAACATGTCCCATGTAGTTTTTGAAGGATTGATCCCCCTGTCCACAGTTGACAGGGGGATGCCAAAGGGTGGAGTCACCTTGGGCCAAGTGGTCCTGAGACTGACAGGAATTTGACGAGGATACATTCGTCTCGTAGGGAATCACGTTCCTCAAACAAGAAAAGTATTTCGGGCTCAATCCTATGTCAGGATCCAAAGTTGACATGACATTGGTCCCACTTTGGTCCAATTTGGACGCGATGGTCCGATCCAGGCAAGTGTGGTTTCCTATTGAAGGGGAATTCGAGAACTTTTCGGGGAGTCCACTCCCGTCATGTTGAAGGCACTGACATGGCCAGGAGCCACTGTGACATGCATGAATCAACTGTTTTTCAAGAACTGGGGATTTCTCTGGATGTCAAAGTAGCTCCTAACCATGTCCAGCGTTTAATCTTGACGGGAGTGAGCTCCCTGGAACAGAAATGATTCTCCACTGCCTCCTATGTTGCTCTTGAGTGGCAACCCCGGGTGACGAAAGTTGACATGTAAATGTGACCACTCATGGTCACGTTTGACATGAAGGTTGTCACCCACAAGTGGCACATCATTTTGACGGGTGACTTATTGGGAATTCAGGGGATTCTTCCCCACACAAGCCAAGTATCCCCCGTCCATGGGAGCCCTGTAGTCTCCGGCTATACTTTCTCCCTCGGCTTTTACCGCTGAGGTGAACTTGAGGGACTCACCAAAGGTCCCTTGGTCACTTTTTGATGAGCTACCCCAACCTGGGAGGTTGGTGAACAAAAACAAACCAAAAAAGGTAAAGTATTCCTTCTTGTTAATACACCTTCTGTGGCTCTCTTGCTTTTCAAAGGGTTTTTAATATACAAGTATATAGTAAAACCACAACAAGCCCAAATAATATATAAGTACCATGGAGTAAAAGCATTCCTTCTTCTTAACATACCTACCTTCAATTCTGTGACTGTCTCTCTCTTTACTTACTACAACCACTACTATCACAACCACTACTACAGTACTTACTACAACAGAGAGTAGAAATACAGTCAGTTCAGCTTCTTCTTTGTCGTTCATGTATTACTTACTTTACTACTAGGATTTGAGCCAAGAACTTAAATGGTTGATGCTGCTATGAGAGAGGCGTTGGCTGCTAGCTTCCTCTTTCCTTCGTCTTCTTCTACTACAATATACACTTCAACCATGTCATTGACCACCTGTCTGTTCCTCTCTGAGTACATACTTATTGTAAAAGCACATACTACGTACAATATAGATGTACATATAAATGGTAACAACATGTTTGGAGAGTGTATATAAACTACTGATTAATAAGTCACTATACGTTTTACTCCCGACACACTTTCCTCCACTGTGGCTTTGTTTATAGTAATAATATTATATGACTCTGGTCATACCATAATATCAACAATGTATATTGTTAGAGAGTCTAAAAAGACATTGTTGACATGAGTGAGGAGTGAGTGTATTTTTATATATAGTACATGTATAGATTATAGATGAAATTTTCAGAAGCTAAAAAAACCAATTTCATCTTTGATTTATGTTGTGGTGGTGGTGGTGGTGATATAAAAGGTCTGTTTTTGTATCTGTATGGGAATCATTGGTAGATGTAGAGGACATTGGAGAAGAGGAACACCGGACTGTACTCACAGATGGTGAATTCTATAAAATTGTACGGTTTTCGCATCGATGCCTTGACTGCAATAGAATCTCGAGGGTCTAAGGTCAGTCAACATTTCACTTTCAGCAACTTCCACTTTCTATGCGAATATGTGTGTGTGTGTATAGCACTTTCTTCCCGGTTTTTTAGTGGTCTGTCGCTTTGATGAGGCCGGTGAGACACTGTGGGTTCAGCAGTGAGGATTAAGGAACTCCTTTGACAATTATCATCAACCCATTGGATATGGACACGCGGTGAAAGTACCACATAATGGGACATCCTCCGGAACAAGTTCCGGTTTCATGTGTATGTGGAGTGTGCGTCGGATAGTGAGGATGAGAAGACAAGCAGCGACACAGAAGAGGAATAATTTTACTTTCTCTTTGTACATAAGTTATATTATGTGTATTTATTAACACTACAATGTGCAATAAAACCATTCATTTCAATTTTTACTCAAAGGGACTTGGACCCTCAATCCTTGCTTTTAATCCTAGCGGCATTTGTAGTGCGTTGTGCTTGGTATAAATATAAGTCTATGCTTCGATGGAATAACCCAAGTGCGTACTAAGTATTACTACTACTAAGGTAAGTATACCAAGTAAGTAAGTATGTACAAGTACGAGATGTGATGTGTGGTATTATGCATAGGGTGAAACTGCAGGTCTCTCATACAATATTTAATAATAATAATAATACATCTATTGACTCTTGGTGTACTTACTTATACGTGACTATATATTAGTTTTTTTTGTTGCTCTATGTAGACAATTGTTGCTGTTAGAGTTTTTGACTGCGGCTTTCCCCTCATGGCAGTTGTGTGTGTGTAGTGGTTCTTCTCTCTCTCTCTTGTGTAGTAGTAGTAATGTCTCGTCTTCATACAACATATAACCTCCATTCAAACAGCAAAAAAGTAACGTGTACAAAGAAAATGAACCCATCCCCCTTCAAGAACATTAGAGTGCACTACTAGCATTTACTTTAGGTATTGGCTATCCTCACACGGACAAGTTGTTCGTCTGTTAGTCACCACCATGGTACTACACTATCCAAAATAAATAAATTCAAAAATATCATATTAAATGATCATCCCGTCCAAAGAGCCGTTTGGGACATGAGACACACACAAATTTTATGAAAGTTCCACACTTGAGCAGTGTTATCATTGTAAACGGTTCTCCTCCGCAACTTGTTGTTGGCTATGAAACTGAAAAAGCGTCAAAGACTGTTCAAAGTGTCTTGAGTGTCCCATTTTAAATATTGTAATCAAATTCCCTTGTGTCAGTTGGGGTTTTGGGAAGGAAAAGTTGTTAAAGTGACTGATCGTCGTGAGGGTTTTCATATTTTAAAATGTAAAAGTGAAAAGTGCTCTGGAATGTCAATGACGAGGAGATCCCTCTCTCTCTCTCTCTGTGTCTTTTTACTAATGTAGGACACAAATCCTAACTTTCTTCTTGTTTACCGTCTTCCTTCTTGTTGTTGTTCCAAACGAAAAATCATGATTCAACAAGTCAAAATTTCTTAAATCAAAAGGATTTCTCCATAAAATTTCTCTTTCTTCAATCAAGAACAATGTGAAGGACAGAGAACACATTGAAAAAATAAGGTTTGACGCCGCGTTCATTAAAATGTCTTGCGTCGGAAGTGGGTCCTAAATTTTTTTGGGAAAATGTGAGTCTCCGTGTCATTGTTTTTTTGATTTAATTATTGTTTTTCAAGTTGAGTTTGATTCTACGGACTCAGTTGTGCCTTGTTCTTCATATCAAAATGACGGGTTGTGTAACTGTCGTTAATTGTTAAATCCTGTCGACTAGAGCAGGTGTTGTTTTGCCAAAAAAAAAATTAAAGAGGAAAAAAAGTGAATGTGCCTTAGTTAACAAAGTCTGTCATTTAAAATAGTGTCTATCATACAAAGTTTACGTCCAAAAAAATATATATTTAGTGAATCAGAACTGAATATTTTAAAAGTGACGAATTGTTAATGTTTTGATGACCTCAGCAGTCTTGGAATGTGAAATTTAGACAACGAAACGTAGAGGCTGAAGAATTTTAAGAAAATCAACGACGGAATGTTTTATAAACATGTAAATGATACTTTATTGAATATTTTATACACAAACAACATAATAGTACATGTTGCATGGACTTTCAATATTTGGATTATCCGTCCCGAATAATTGTTACAAAGTGTTTTTATAATCTGACACAAAGGAGAAAGAGGATCATTGTGTGTGTGACAATCACTGATTACTTTTTAGTCAAATTAGTTTTGAAAAAAAAAACCAAAACAAATAATTTGCACAATAAAAAGATAATCTACTATATATTGACATTTGAATTACATTAACGTACGTGCTTACTTACTCTGCTTAATGTAAAGTTTGTTTACATTTTGTTGTTGACACTCGAGACTGGGACCAGAAAGGAAATTTACATTACACTCTGAACATTGTGTGTGCTCTGTTGTTGATGTAATTGATACAATGTAAATTTATATATCGAGTGCCTAAATTAATTTCAGTTCAGTTCAGTCATGCCTGGATCGGACAGGTATATCTCGTCACCTTCTGCAATCGATACTTCTTTCAGTAATAATAATCATCAACACCAACATAGTAATGTTCAAAGTAGTTCTCATTTGGTGAACCAAATTGCAAGTAATAATAGTAATGCAGAGTCAAATGATCAAAATAACAACAGCAACAATGCCAATGAAGGAGAAACAAATGAGAGACGAGAATTTTTCGAATTTTTTGGTGGTGGTCACTGGAGTCACTTATTAAGAGTGAGTAAAACAATCCATTTTAAAATTATTTTACTTACAAAAAAAGCAACTTACCCCATTGTAATATGTATGAACAATTTGTAGAATCGTATAATCAAAATCTTAAAATTTGATTCCAGGTTGTAACTCTCGTATCAAGTCAAGACAATCGAAAAGAAGAAGAGTCGAATTCAGGTGGACACGTGGATGTCATTCCATTAGAAATATTGGGTGGCTCCGAAAATGGTCAATTTGCCTATGTGGGGAACTTGAATAATGACATCAATGCATGGATAGCTGTCGGATATCTGCAAGCTGGTGATGTCATTTTGGACATTCAGAAACAACAGGTAATTTATCTCCATAAGCTATTATTAATTTAATTATTACTGTTCATTAAAAAAACGACGAAAAAAAAGTCTCTCACAACCTCTCAACTATTCTGCATGTAAATTTGTTGTAGTATATCACTCTCAAGTTTATTGTAATAATATTATTTTTGCTGCAACTATCTCTGATACTTTGTTTATAATTTTAATTTGCTTGTGGTTGATTACCAGACATCATAAAAACAAGCCTTCACGTTTCAATGTTCCCATATAATCAGTGTTAAATAAGCCCTGTACTGTGTGTGTGTGTGTGTAATACAAATATCATCTCTCTTCCTATATTAACATTATGCTGCAACTTTTTATATTAATTTCTGCTTTGACATACAAATGTTTCCACAAAGCTTCCCTAATTCGTCCTTTCCTTCTTCCATGAGTTTCAGTTTGAAAGCTCTGTTTATTTTCTGTTTGCAGAATGTGTGTGTTTTGATAGATGTTTAAATAAGCCAAGAATAGTTTTTTCTCAACATATCCCATATACACTAGTCAAAACTCAAAATCTATTAATAACACGTATTGTTTATTTCTCCTTTCTTAATGTACTTTCCTTCCCTCCTTCCTTGTTTATATAAGAAGCGAATCCATCTCCCATGTATAGTTCATTCACTTGGTCGGTTAGAATTTTTTGACTTCTAACTTACGGCTCGTCAGTACCATTCCTCGATACCTCTCTTTCTCTTTATGTGGGTACATTATATGAAATGTCAAATAAATGTTTTGTTTACTTTTCTTGTCTGTTATCGTCATCCAATTTGCTTACATGACTCTGAAAGCATGTACTGTACACATATTTTAAATTTGTTCTTCTCTCTCTCTCTCTCCTCCCTTCATGTAAAAATATGGGTGTCTGTAATGGGAATTTATCTATGAATTTTGCAAAGTTCAACAGTTAATTTGTCGGCTTTTTTTCATGTCAGTGTCAAAAAGTGAAACAAAAGAATTATTGTATGTGTTTTTGCTTAGGTCGCTGGCTACACCCAATCCGATATATTGTCACTCCTATACCATTGTCTTCGTTCTAATTCAGTTACCCTTACTGTGGCTCCCAGAGGTATATATATATATTTCTGTCGGATTTACTTTCATTTAAAGAAATAAAAATGCATGACCAAGTACTGTGATGTAGCTACTGCTTATTACGGTGGTAAAAATTTATCCAATTTAATGGTTGTAAATCATGACTGGTCGTAAAAATTAATACTTGTCTATTTATGATTGTGCGATATTGCAGGAAGTCTTGGACCAGAGCTTCGATCTTATTTAAATACGAGATTTCAGAAAGGTTCAGTTGATCATGCATTGCAGGTATTTGCTATGTACATTTTAATGGACAACAAAGCCTTTATGACGTTATACTGTTTTCTTATTTCGTATGAAAAATGTTTTCCAAACTACAGGGTGTCGTACGAGATAATCTGTATTTGAGAACTGTGCCAGTGACCACCCGACCTCCAAGACCCGGAGAAATACCGGGTGTCGACTACACTTTTTTGACTGTCGAAGAATTCATGGAATTAGAACGTAATGGAAGTCTACTAGAAAGTGGTGTTTATTCCGGTGAGTATTTGTCAGATTTTTTTGATCTTTTTTGCTCAGTTTGAAATTTGTTCACTCCACACACAAAACAATATTTTAATTTGTGCATTTTTCATGTAGGCAATCATTACGGAACACCAAAACCATGGGCAAGTCGACCGAGAAGTGCTAATTCACAACATGGAATTGGTGGTGATGGGGTTTCTCAGTCAGGGGACAGTGGTAAAGGAGGTATCCTTCCGGGTTTACATCCTAGCTCTGAAGGGAAACGCAGACGAAATCGTTCCAACGTTGAAGCTCTTGGAGCTGGGGATGATGACCCTCCACCATCCCCAAATACAAATAGAACTTCATATCCTGCTCCTTCCTCATACACTTCCCGTGTACCTCCTCCTGATGAGGTACGGATGGTATTTGCTAAAATTTCTTGAGTATTAATCAAAATTTATTTACTGTTTATTTAATTTTTAAAAAAATACTTTATAAAGTTGGGTCCCCTTCCTGCAAATTGGGAGATGTCATATACAGAAAAGGGTGAAGTGTACTTTATAAATCATAACACGGGAACCTCTCACTGGCTGGATCCACGGTAAACAAAATAATTTTTTACTTTAGTATTTTTCAAATCATTTGAATAAATTGTACTAACAGAAACGGTCTTGAATTACCTTTAATTTATTAACTACATTCATTTTCTTTCAGATTATCTCGCTTTCAAAAGTTATCCTTAGAAGATTGCGCTGATAACGAACTACCTTTTGGATGGGAAAGGATTGAGGATCCGGTAATGAATATAATATAGCTTATTTCATTAAAAAGTGTCTATTTCTCCTATTTATAGGCCGACAACAATTAGTATAGACATTTCCATTTTTGTTTCGATTGAAAAATATACTAATTCTTTTTGTTTATGTGTTTATTTTCATTCTACATTTTCGCAAAATGATCGGAGCAGCATTATGGGACATAGTGAGTTAACATTTATAACTATCAGCAGTAGTAATTATATTGCGTTATACACATGACCGTTGATAAACTCAAAACCATTTTATGCTAAATTATGACTTCTGTGTGTATTATTACAGTTACATTGACCATGTGAATCGGCGAACTCAATTTGAGAACCCAGTGATACAAGCAAAAAAGTCTAAATCTCCTACTAACGAAGAAGACAATGAGACTAATAAATCTTATAGGTCCAACCCACCTTTCACGATACCTCAAACAACTACCCATACAAATCATAATAGACTCTCAATTCCTCGTGGGAAAACACCAGTAGATTTGGTAAAACAAGTAAAAATATTTGTACATTTCATTCATGTGGACAACGTAATTATTTTCGAGTACATGATTTTGTTTATTTCCGGTCCACAGGACAATACTCCTAGTAATCCTAATTTTGAAACTCATCCGAGTATGTCACATGGGCTTCGAGTTAAATCGGTAGAAAGAGATAGACCATCATTAAGGTTCTTTACACGTGATCCATCTCAACTAATTGGAGAACGGATACTCACAATTTTGTTAAAATCATCGCGTGGTCTCGGCTTTACAATTGTGGGAGGTGATGATGATGATGGACTCGACGAATTCCTTCAAATTAAGTAAGCTAATAAACAGAATTTGTATGATTTATTCACAGGATAATTATGCACAAAGTATTCTATTTTGACAAATTTTTTGTGTAGATCTGTTGTATCAGATGGCCCTGCTTGGAGGGATGGTAAACTGAGGACAGGAGACGTGTTGGTGAGAGTCAACGGTCGTTGTGTCCTCGGTTATACTCATCAGGAAATGGTGTCGATATTTCAAAGTATTAGTCCCGGTGAAGAGGTACGACTCGAAGTGTGTCGAGGCTATCCTCTCCCAGTTGAATTACTTCAACCAGGTATAAATTCAAGTTCTATCGGTTGTACCCAACAACAATGCTATGTAGGAATATTTAAATGGTTGTATAATCCCGTTCCATTTAATTTGTAGACCCAAACACTGAGATTGTCACAACAATGGCTGTAGCTCCTGTCTCAGCATCTGATGGTGATAACAATAAAAGGTAGCTTTTCTAATACTACGATATCCATGAGTATAATATACGCCAATCAAGTATTCCTGACACCTAAATATGATGTCTTGAAATTAGTTTTCATAGGCCAATGGACTGGGTTGGCTACGATGACTCAACACAAAGGTAAACAAACATGTTTTGAAATTCAATGTTTTGATTCTTCTATAATTGTATCGTAAGTCAGACCTGAACCTATCCAATAATTATCTATTATCATTATTTTTGATTTTTTGACAGAGCGGCAAGTCCTGCAGACAGTCTTGCTCACTCAGCGCATTCCCTACCAGAGCTTTCAACAGATCGTGTGGGATATAACAGACAGAATACAAATAGACCTGCTAGTGTCGATTTGCTATTAGACGCACCATCTCATATTCATTCAGAAAAAATATCACCAAATAAGTACCCTCCAACAGAACAATGTAATTTATACAGGCTATAATAGTGTAGTAGAATAACAATCTTGATCTTTTAAAAATGTGTGTGTGCTTAATAAATTCTTGTTCATATGTACAGATTTGGTAGGCATCATCAAAGGCGGTGCAGGATTTGGGTTCACAATTGCAGACAGCGTTGCTGGTCAAAAGGTGAGACTTTTTGTTTAAGAAAAGAACTGTTACTTAATTCACGTTTTAGTATGTATTTAGATAATTTATTTTTGTAAAAGTGCTTCATGGGAATTGGTTGTGGTTTCTTTGTTATGGTTTGGATTTGCTGTGTTGAATAACAGTGGATGAAAACTGTACAGGTCTGTCAAAAATTAAATTTAGTGTAGTTTTATTATTAACTGAATTGCATCAGCAAGTTGTCATCCTTGCAAAGTGGGCGCGTCTTTGTCGATTTCAGAACGAGGTCTTCTCTCGTTCCGGCTCTAGTTTAATTGTTCATAAATGTAGTTTTGATAATTAATTGAAGTGTTAGAACTAGTCTTCATCTAGAATGAGTGGATCTGAGTCAAAGGGTAAGTTTAAAATTAATTGTCAGATTTCATTTTATACGTTTTTTTGTGCTTGTTTTTTTTGGGGGAGGGGATCCGGTTTGCATGCTTTTACATACGTATTCTCTTCGTAGTTACAGGTAAACGAAAGAAGAGTCGTAGAGTCTATGTGATTTCTGATGATGAAAGTGTCGTTGAGAGTGTCCCACTGAAAAAGAAAAAGATGTATAGTAGCAGAGTGAAGTCAAAAGGTGACTATAAAATTTAATTTCATTATTCATCTAATATAATACTTTTTACTCTTTTACATCTGTATGTACACATGCTTGTTTACTACTAATATTCTCTGTGTTTTATTATAGGAGGTCTGAGAGACCAAGAAGACGAAGGGATTGATAAATTGAATATTATTTTGGTGTTTTGTTTTTTTAAAAAAAATACCACTAATATTTTTTACTATTATTATTATTATGTTGTACAATATATTTATTAATTTGATTATTAATTTCAACTTTACAGAGTGGTCGACAAAGGAAAAATATTTCATACGACATGGACTCTGAATTCGATAATGAGCCACACAATGATGAAAATTTGTCTTGTGTGATTGATAAACCTCGTTCTAGTAGTAGCTGTAGTAATTCAAGTAAAATCACAGAGATTATATCATGTGATTCAAATGAAAAATTGGACGACATTAATGAGCAACTTTGTATAGTTTTACAAGAAGCTCTCGGAACTAAAGTGACAGAAGTTGTGATCTCTGATAGGTAATTTTTTTTACTATTACGTAATGATTAGGAGTCTACTAATCATATATTATGAACACGACTTGCATTTGCATACTATTTGAAGAGTAATTTTATTTATAATTTATTACAGGTTGATGGACAATCCATGTTCGGTTGTCGTTACTCTTGGTGGCTACCGATTGGAAATTAATAAGAATCATTATATTACTAATTTCTTGAGAGGAAAAATGACTAATATCCAAAGTGATGAAAGTTCACTACAGGTTGTAATGTTCATGTTTGAGACTGCTTTACTTTCATCCGGCTTGACTTTGGACAATCCAGAGGTAAGTTATTATCAATGATTATTACAATTTGAAACTTAATTTGTCAATGGTTACAAAAAAAAATAATTAAATTTTTTACATTGTATATGTGTGTGTAGGTTCACGCATCTACAATATTTGATTTATTAACCTTCCGGTTACAAAATGATGATGATGAGGAGGAGGAAAAGGATATTGTTATTGAACCGGAAGTAAAACTACAAAGTGTAAAGCCCCTTAAAGTTAAAGTGGAAAAGAAAGTTAGAACATCTTTTAACGGACATGCAGCCAACCTCGAATGTTCAATTTGTGGCAAGAGATCTGTTAATAAAAGTAAGTATTAAATCTACAATATATAGTTACCAATACCTTCCTACATTTCGTATAATAATATGAATTCATTATTTTTAGCATTTAGAAATCGACATCAAGAACAGCACAACCCAAATTGTAAATTAAAATGCGCAACATATGGTCACATATCATCAACCAATCGTAAGTCAGTTGCTTGTTTTCTAAAATGTATAATATACATGTCAGGTATTATGAAAACATTTCTCAAATTAAATATATTGACCATTATTAATTTTCTAGAGAAATTTACAAAACACCAACGTGTTCATCTCAAGCCAAAAAATGTAAAGCCGAAGGCAAAGCCATTATCTGTAAGTATCGATGTAATAAATGTTTACTATGTCAAAGAAATTCTGTTTTTAAATTTCACATTTTTTACTATTTTTATATAGACTGTAGAGATTAAGGTGATTACAAAGGAGAGAGAAAGACTGACATCGTATTTAGCAGAGGTTTGTATATAAAGAATCCTTAAACAGAATGCGTACTATTATCATGTGTCATGTATATGTAATATTGGTAACTAATATTTTTTGACAGCGTGGAAATATGAAAAAATATTCCTACACTGGGAACATTTTTGTCACCGAGGCAAGAGGTCCTAATCGTCAAAAGATAAATGAGCATCTCTATAATGCAGCAACTCATCAAGGTATTTTTGTATTTGGAAATTGAAATTTATTTTGTACAATTAATTTTTGTTTTATAAATGATTTCAGTTCCATGTAAATTGGTCTACATTCCGTTTTTGAATCCAATGCCATTGATTGGATGCGGTCACTTTGTGGCAACGTCCAGCGATGATCCACTTACATGGATCTCGGCGCAACTATTTACTTCTACACAGGGTAGAGGATCCAGATGTGAACATGTGACAATTGCTGTTTTACAAGTAAGTAGTATCAGTCACAAAAAATAAATAGGTAGATAATTATTTATTTATTCACAAATTTTGATTTCCGAAATTGAACCTATAATGTTTTTCATTCCATTAGGGAATTCAATTCGACTGACAAAATATTCGAGTTGCAGCACTATCTGACACGACCACGACCGGTGATCAATTAAAATTTGCTGCAAATCAGTTTTTTGATGTGAATAATCGTCTTCCCAGTTGTAAGTTCGTAAAAGTAAATGTACACTCGTAAATTCAAAAATCATTCATATTATGTCTGTTTTACAATGTGTTAACCTGTGTTGTATTTTAGTTGAAAAAGAATGAGTGGCTACAGTCAAGACTTCTTTTGTTAGTCAAGTTCAAGCCGCAGGTGTCCCAAGAAGACAAGTAAGTATCATATATGTAGACACCATCGTATAAAAGCAAAGTATAACGTTTAAAAATTCGACGATCTGACAATACCACTTAATATCCCTTTCTATTGTTTCAACAGGCAACGTTACATCTTCCAATTGAGTGAAAGAAAACTCATATTTTCTACTTCGCATTAACTATTATTTATTTGAAGCGTACAGACGATGAATTATAATAATGATTATTACATGTGTATTTTTTATACCATTTCAAATATTTGAGTTATTCTTTGTTTGAATAAAATTAAGCACTTAATAATTAAAAATTTGTCTATTCGGACTGTCAAATAAGTTTCCATAATATTTTTAAAAAAACATAAGTTAATTCTTTATCCTTACAGCAAATTATTTTTTCACGTTTTGTAGCCGACCAATCGCCATCTTATTACTCTATCTATACTACAGGTCAAAAAGGTGTTGGATCCTACTCACTGTGGAGGTTTGGAAGAGGGTGATAGACTTATAGCAATCGATGGCATCGACCTTAGAGGACTCAGTCACACTCAAGGTAAGTATCACCATATCAAGATAATTGTATTTTCAGTGTTGTTTTTTTGTTTAGGCATTGTGTACAAAACTTACTATAAGCATTACTTGCACTTGAAAGTACATAAATACATGTTATTTATTAATATTTATTATTCTGCTACTATACGTGAGAAATGAAATTACTTAACTAACCAACACTTTTGTCAATGCTTATTTAGTCGTCCAGGTGCTCAAAGAATTTCCATTGGGCAGAGAAGCGTCCTTGACAATTCAGCGAACACCTGGAGGTGGAGGTACTTGCACTGAAATTTTTGTTGCAAATATACATTACAAGTACAAACTAAACAAACTGTTTAATTGAATGGTTTTTCGAAGGTCCTTCCAATCACTACTCTGATACTCGCCTTATATCTCATCGACCTGGACTCTCACCACGAAGTAAAACTCCAACAGCTGAGCTTTTAGGAAGAGGCAGACCGAGAATGAGGGACAGTCTTCCAGAACGACCAAAAACTCCTTTACTTGATTCTACTGGTCATATCAATGGGAAAGGATTTTACAATGGAGATATGCAACAACCCGACGCTCATTCGATTCCTCACATGCATAAATTTTTAGCAGAAAGATATTCTACCACCTCCATGAACAATACGGAGCAAAATGATAATGATCTCAGTAATCCAATCATAAGGTTTGTAAAAGTTACTGCTAATGTAGTTTAATGAAATATTAGACTCAATCTGAAAGTCTGCTCATGGTATGTAACATTTTGGTGAATATTGAATTTATCTACAGAGATTGGTCGGAAGTAACAATAGACCTTCAACGACGACAGGAAGGCTTTGGTTTCAGAATAGTTGGAGGTACGATTTTAGAATAAGTATTTACATATTTGTCTAACTACAAAATTTGTTTAACGTATGACTCGACTAAATTTATTTTTTATCATTTATTCTAGGTACTGAGGAAGGATCACAAGGTAAAGAATACATTATATTAATTACTAATAAGTACTATAGTTTACACTTAACTTGGACTAATAATTGGGCAAATATTTTATTTTTAAATGTATTCGTTTTTTCCAGTCTGTGTCGGTCATGTTGTCCCTGGGGGTAGTGCAGCGTTAGACGGTCGGCTACAAACCAATGACCATATTGTCGCGGTTGACAATGTGGATGTGGTTGGGGCTTCTCATCATTCAGTGGTGCAACTGATGGCAAGAGCTGCAAATTTGGGAAGAGTACGACTAGTAGTTCGAAAACCTATTTATGGTGCACCTCATTCATCGGGTCAAAATACAATTATCGGATCACCGGCTCATTCTCCATCATCTAGTGTTCCTCTTCATGTTACACTGAGACGTCAGACGACGGAAGGCTTCGGTTTTGTAATTATTTCAAGTGCTTCCAAATGTAAAGCTGGAGCTACAATAGGTAAGGAATATTTGTATCTTTACAATATTGTGTTCGAGTGTTCATTTTTGTTTCATTCAATAATCTCATAAATTTTTGTTGTAGGGCGAATTGTACAAGGTAGTCCAGCTGATAGATGTGGCCAAATTCATGTGGGTGATCGAATACTCGCAGTAAACCAAATTGACATCTCACAACTTCATCATAGGTAAAAAGTTTTTTTGGGACACCCGTCTTAAAATATACTACACTAGTTAACATGAAAAACATCATGTCGAAAAAAAATTCAGTATTACAATAGTTTAATTTAAACTGTTTCAATAATAATAGCAATTTTGTATTTTTTCAGTCATGTTGTGCAACTTATCAAAGACTCTGGGCTATTACTTACATTGAGTGTTCTTCCCGTGGGATTATCGAATATGAATAGTAATTTATCTCAACCATCCCAGCTCTCTCCTGGACAGTCAAATAGGATTGTTTCCGATCTTGAAAATTTTACTATCAAGGAGAATCATGGTTATGATATGGGAACCGCTTTTATATCACCTGAAAGTCATCCAGTACATTTCAACTCAAAGTAATCATTTTTTCCTATTCCAGACAGATTTCAAACTCTAATTTTACTCAATTTCCAAATGATTAATGATTTCGTTTTATTTTGTACTTAATTCAGTGGCTCATCACATCCAGATAGTCTAGAACAAGTATTTTCAGTACATTTGACAAGAGGAGGCAGAGGCTTTGGTTTTTGTAAGTGAAGAGAGATTATTCATATTTAAAGTATGTAATGTAGATGAAAATATTTATCAATTGCATTTTTACAGCGATACGTGGAGGGAAGGAATTCCAGAACATGCCATTATTTGTTCTACGTCTGGCTGAAGGTGAACAAAAACTTTATTTTAAAACTGTTGCTTTTAAATGCCCCCTACTTTAGAAAAATAATAGTCTACAAGTGTGTTTATTTTGTATTCTAAGATGGTCCTGCGGCCATGGATGGTAGGATGCAGGTATAGATACCAAGCTTGCCACAATATTCTCATTATGAAAAATGTACAAGTATAAGAAATTAATCTAATGTATGAAATTGCAATTTTATTTTTAATCAACTTAGGTGGGTGATCAAATGTAAGTTTTGTCAAAATTTCCTTTTTTAAATGCAAACTTACTTTACCATCATGATGAATTAGATTTTAATCCATTGTAATTTCAATTATTAACAGTTTGCAAATAAATGGAATCAGTAGTCAAGGGATGACACACTCGCAAGCCATTAGTATTATTAAAACTGGAGGCTTAAATGTTCATTTACTACTCCGAAGAGGTTCCGTCCCATACCCATTCCTTAATCAAAACTTTTCGCAAGGTAAAATTCACAAACACATTTTAATATTTTTGATTGTCTAATTCTAAATTTCTAGAAGAGGACCAATATTTATCATTTTTGTAATGTCATTACAGGTCAACTATTTGGAAGTAATGGTCAAGAAGAAGAGCAATCACTTTCAAGCAATGATCCGCAGTTTGTAGGTCAAAATTCACCCATGTACAGAGAAAGTCATCAGCTTTCCTATCCACCACAGTCGTAAATGACACGTTGTGAATGCCACCAAAATTTGAGGCCATAATCATATATTACACTATGTTTGCAACGTGAATCTAGCAAAAGAATCTTATTTAATATTTTATTTTAGGTGTGATACAAATAATATTTGCAGTAATTTAGGTCTTGTTTAGTAAGATATTGACATATTAAATTAAATTAATAATTTAATTGAGTAGAAATAGTTAAGAATTATAAACGCCGTCCTCCGTACCCGTTTGATCAAACCTTATATTATATTTTATACGACAACAATGATTATTTCGTAGATAGAAATGATAACTTATTGAATTCAGTAGGAAAAAACGAATTCATTAGCTCAACATTTTTTAATATGAGACAGAAATTGACACAACATTATTATTAGGTACAGAGAAGAACGAATTACTATGAATATATATAATATTTTAGATAAAACAAATGTTTTTTACTGCGCCTACTACTGAAAAAACAAAGAAACTCAATTTTATACAATTTTTCAAGTGCCTTCCAGCCCTCTTCTGAGTATATTCCACAAAAAGTCTTTCACTATTGATTTCAAGCCATAATGATAACGTTTTTTAATATATTAGTGAAATAGAGTGGTAGCCCCGTGTTCTCCTTATATTTTGTATGTATGTGGGCGTTATAGCGTTACGGTCAACGTCTCTGAGACGTTGTCTCAGGTAAATTAAATTAAATCGTGTTGCAAAAACAAAAGAGTAATTGTAATATGTGTGTACGCAGTACCCCTCTTTCCGTTCAATAATTTGTTTTTCAGGTACATTTGTCTGTAGGACTTGTTAATTAGATACATTTGTCGTTTGTAATTAGGAATGAATATCGCAACCCCATCACTACTCTACATCACTTTGCAAAGGAAAAACAAAGAACAGTGTTATTAATTATCGTACAAGTACTACATTATTCTTTCATGTACAGTTTCTTTTTATTTTGAAATAGCCACCACTTGAATATATTATATCCGTGTTCAGTTAAGGATTTTTACACTCTAAGTTATGCGTATACTAAAAAAATGTGAAATTAGGAATATACATATAAAAATGTAATGTAACTTATCACCCACATCATGTCATTATAATGTCACGTTCTCCTTTATAACATATAATTGTTGTTTGTGCAATGCATGTAGTACTTAATTTTTTCACTTGAGAGACGAAAAATCTCCTTCAGATTTATTTTTTGACCCTTCTAACTATTAGTTTAAGCCGTTTTGTTCAAAAAATGACAACAAAGTGATGTACTTAATCATCCTGTAATAAATTATTTAATTTTTGACGTAAAATAATAGTCACAAATACATTTTGTACTTATTCAATCACTAAATTATTTTCACTTAAAAACTTTCAGTGAAAATGCACACTTTCATTCTTCATTTGTTAAGTTATAAAAACGAATTGTGGCGCCATTCGAAAAAGGAAAACTAAATCTACTTGACAAAGACGTTGAAGGGGGCCAAGTGTGACTCGAACATATTTTGACAATACACAATACAGTGTATTTTTTACCAATATTTTTATTAATTACCCCTGACAAAAAATGACTTTCACATATACTCTCTTGTATCCATTTTTTAATGTGTTTCTACCCTTGTCCTTTTTTGGAGTGAAAGAATGTCTCGTCTAACTTTAATACATGTGCCCAATATTAATATCCACAGAAAAAAAACGTTGGCCATACTTTATGCAGAACAATGGCACAGTCAACTGTCTATGGAATGTACATTCCAGAATATAACATTCTAGACAGAAAATAGAAAATAAAACGATACAAAAATAATGTAATAATGGTCGATTATTGTGCTTACTGGAGAAACTGGTCGAAATTGGCAAACGTTGAGAAAAAGATATGCATACGTTTCATCTCGCACGAGTAGGTTTGGACGGGGACGAGATTTTTTTAACGGTGGAGTCGGTGCGGCGGTCGTAAAATTGTCGTTTACAATTTCTTTTGACAAATAT
This sequence comes from Pygmarrhopalites habei, assembly GCA_009870185.1. Lineage (NCBI taxonomy): Eukaryota > Metazoa > Arthropoda > Collembola > Symphypleona > Arrhopalitidae > Pygmarrhopalites > Pygmarrhopalites habei. The sequence goes on along the minus strand of WJFB01000633.1, from coordinate 35,071 downwards.
CATTAATTATCGTAATTAAGTTTTTAATTAGTCATCATCATGAGTGGGAGTAGTACTGAGGATGAAGATAATTGGAATAAAGCTCTTCCAGGTTCAACACAGGTAAATAATAATATTGCATCATTTAAAATTTGTTTCCTGTTTTTTTTATTGTTGGATGCACATTGTTATTATGATTGTAGTGCTTTAACAGTAAATTATGAATATTCATGACCTTTGCATTTTGTTAGTGAAAACTAATTATGACATTTGTTTTTTAGGAAGAAGTGGATGCTCAAGCTTCTCTGGATTTATTTCGAGCTCGATTCAACATGGGGTCAAGTTGTGTTGTTCAGAAGAGTATGAATACTGGTAGTAGTACTGAAGTGTCATCCTTTGAAATTGCTCAATCATCCTCTTCGACCATCAAGATACAGAATCAAAAGTTAAAGAAGATTATGGATAAATCAAGAATAAAGACAACAAAAGTTAAGGGGACACGAAAAGACACTCGGAAGAGTAGAACTGATAGGATATCAAAGGATTGCAAAATACCATGTGGGTTTGAAGGATGTCCCTGGTATTATCGGCAACAAACTGCAAGGAATAATCATTATGCTACCCATTTCCAGGAGAAGAATGTGCTTTGCGACGAATGTGACAGAAAATTTAAGAATCAAGGTAAAAACCAAGTTATTATGACAAAAATAAAATTATTATTATTTGACATTATAAGGACACTTGTTTTTTATTTTAATCAACTTCTCTGACGGTGCACAAGAACGGTGTCCATGTCAAGTCGGAAACTGATTTTCAAGTGTCCATCAACTGGATGTGGTCGTTTGTTCAAGATTCGTCAAACTTATCGTTGGCATTTGGCTTCACACGATGAACTGAGGCCTTGTGTGAGTCGTGTTTGTCAGAAAGGATTTAAGAATGACAGTAAGAAATATTAAAATTATTTTGTTATTAGAACTGCATTATAATTGTTTATCATTATGAAAATATATTGTTACATGACACGCATATTTTATTTTTTCAGTGATTTTGGTCGGCCATATGAGGTATCACCGGGATCTTGTCCCGTGCAAGCAGTGTGAAAGGTTGTATAGTAAGTATTCTCTTCCTGCCCATGAGGCTCGTCATGACCGTAAGCATAATTACTATTGTGAATTGTGTCAAATGGACTTTTTGACGCTGGAGGAACGATTCAATCACAATCAATCGGTAGGACATAAATCTCAACTGGGTTTTTCTGAGTTGTCTCCCACCCCTGTCACTGATTTGAAGATGATGAAGGACGAGATCGTGATTGTTCAATGTGAACATGGAGACTATCCTCGGTACAAAAAGTGTGACAAGACTGATTGCTGGACTTGTGAACGAGCTGTCAACGCCAAGGCTGTCATCATAAATGGACACATTTTTGAAATTAATCAGACCTTTACCTGCTCCAGTCGACATGCCCTTTACCTTTGGACACTTAAGGATTCTCCGACTCTGACTCAAATTGAGAGGATGGTGAGGTACCTGGGTCACACGGATGATGATGTGGCAGAGAGAATGAATGGTTACAAATATAAGAGTCGACGGGATCATATGGGCGAGGCAGGTAATGACTAACTACTTACTAATTTAAAAAAAATATATATATATACTAGCATATTCGTAGCTACTACGTAGCATTTGACACTTAATTTGTCTGTTCTATTTTAAATTTCAGTCCGGAAGGCCTTTGAGAGATATTATGATGACTTCCAGTTAACTCTTTTGGCTAGTACTCATGGGGATACGGATGCTTTGAATGATGGTGAAATTGCGTTTATTGACACTTGGGACTGTACCAATGACTTAACTAGGGGACTGAATTTTCTGGGTGGAGGAAAAGGTGCGTATAAGATTTGGCTTGACAAGATCTCTAAGAAATAATACTTTGTACCTGATCATAATAATATGTTGATTATACACCAGAATGGAATATACCAACTAAATGGTTTTGATGTAAATGAATTACACATTTAAAGGATCAAAATAATTATTTCTCTACCATTTAATATACTTATCATTTAGTAAGACTAAATGATACTTTATGATATTTATATACTTACGTAAGTACTATTGTTGTTATTTTAGATTACATATGTAGTGTATTTAATATTGAAACCTAGATTTCAAAAAATGAAATTTATTTAGTAAACCTTGTATTGAGTTTGACGAGACAACTATTCTGCTTATTAATATATTACACACATTATTGGTATATTTACCACCCCGTGATAGCATATTGTTTCCACACACTTACTAATGGTCCTATTTTTTTCTAGACCAAACATTAATTTCCTTCTAATGACAACATTTACAGAACCACACCGCAATATGCGAGCAGATATTACATACGAGAGAGAGAGAGGAGGAAAGATGACACTAAAGTACAAATATTAATAGTGTACCCCCCTCCCGGTTGTAAGTATTTTACTTCCACACACACTCTCGCTCTACTCTTCTCTATATGTTATTACATAATAATACTTTGTTGATGTGAGAATCAGGGCTCTCTGTCTCAAAAACTTTTTCTTCTTTACCCACCAGAAGCAGAATACAATCCACAATCCAACTATGTAATCTTTGGCCCAACCTACAAAAAACTCGTAACAATAATATATGCCCTTTAATATACATTCATGATAGTAAACATTTATATAAAACATGAAAGACCACAATACAACTTATGTACTGTATGTACTTCCATACTACGAACACACACACCGGCCATCGGCAAATAATTCGACTATTGTTGGACAGTGACAGTGGAGAGGGTTGAATCTATAAAATGAAAAGCATCGTAAAATATAGTACAGTAGTTAAAAGCACAGCTACACACACACGGAGAGATTAACCCATTGTTTTCCTTAATTTGTATCCACAATTGAAAGTACAGGGCAAAAGCTTACACGATGATGAGATGAACTCATGTTCAGTTGTGAGTGTGTGTGTGGAATATCTATATGACCAAGACATATTTATTATTTTTCCAAAATTTACAAGTCATAAGTCGCAAGGTCATCAGTCATTATTTTTGAGCAGTAATTCTGAAATTTAACTACACACGTTTTTTTTCGAAACCAAGAGAAAACTACGACAGATATCAAGGTTTTGTACATCCTCGATAGTCTACTACTAGTACATCTTTCTTAATACATTGTTAGACTACACCACTTTACTTTACATCCTTTTACTTTGCCTAAAAGTTTAAAGTTCTGCCCAGAAGGAATCCTTTCAACTTTGCGTCTCTCTCTCTCTCATTCCCTTTCTCTCTACATGCAAAGACTGACAAGATAAAATATATTTTATTTAAAAAAAAGTTTTGGCCATCGTGCCGAGTAAGTAGAGCTGATTACTGATACAGCTAATATGCTTTACCTGTTTTTTTACACAAGAGATAAGAAATTATTGCCGTCTTCCCTCCTCGTCTCCCCAGTCACAATAAATTCTCAAAAACATCAATCCATGGACACTCTCATATAATATATTTATTAGTGTTCGATTCGCAAAAAAAGTGTTACATTCTAATGGTGCAATTGGTCCTCGTCGTCGTTCTCCTCCTAATGACAAAACTGAGAATCCAGGACCTACTACACATAGTACAACGTTTCTGTATTATGCATCCCATCTCTATACAATCTTTATACGGAAAAAGTATCTCTTTCTTACTCCTACATGCCTTGTATTACATACACTACACACACATACACACACATTTTTCTGTCCTATTATATATCTGTACAGAAATTCCGTACTCTTACGGACAACATTTCTTTTAATTTACGATGAAACTTGAAAACTTTACTCCATAAAAATTTCTCCTTCTTTTCGTCCCCTTATATCTCAAATTATTATCATCTCTCTTTTTTTCCTCCTCCTTGCCTCTTCTCTCTCTCTCTCGTCCTCAAACTACACCACACAAACACAGGCTACACATAGGAGATCATATATACACTGATAATGAAAAAAGTCAGAGAGAAAAATAGTTTGAATCTCAAAATGTTATTACCATCCACATACCCCACACTTTTCTATACACACGCACACACACACACTCAAGTACAATGGTGGTGAGAAGACCACATGCACCCTCTGAAAAACTTTTTTTATATTCCACTTTTTATGTGTACTCGCCAAAGACGCAACATTTATTCCCAACTAATCGAATCATTAACCAAAGGTGTTGTTATACTAAACTCAGTCGTCTTGGATGAACAGAAGAAGGAAGGGGAAAAATACAAGAATTGAACAGTCGGGAGGATAGACCATTTGAAAAAGAATACTGAAAACTGCTGGGTACCTCTCCACCACTACCATCATATCCCCAATATTTTCTACACTCCTTGACAACACAGACACACACACACACATGGTATTAAAATCTGGTAATGGAAGCTGTCCCTTTCTCTAGGGCTCAGTGTTACTAGTACTGTTGTGAAGTCCCCTCAGCCATTAGTACAACATTTAGATTTTTAAAAGGGGGAGATTTTAGTTTGGGACACGGTGAGCACAGCAGAGTCATGGGTGCCGTGACCCACAGAGATCAACCCATGGTACATTCGGGGGAGACTTTTTTGGTAGTCCATGTTTTTAACTTGTTCCTCAACGTTTTTTTTCTCTCCCTCCCTCTCTCTCTTCTTACCTCATCACATGTACATAAAATCTACACAGTGTGTAGTACACACACAGTCACTCTCGCTGCACTTTGTGTGTGTCAGACAAGGGAGGGGGGATCCCTTTCTTCGAGCTTGTTAGAGTACATTAATCGTTGACCACCCAAAGAGTCTGTCATTCTCCGGGATGGTGGTGATCTCCATCGCCTGCCCGTTTCACGCGAGAAAAGGATCTTTGTGTATCTTGCCTCCGGCTCCGCCTCACTCTTTTTTCCCTTCTCTCCCTTCTTCCTCTCTCCTCCAATCCACTATTGTTGGCTGTAGAGAGAGTGTGCTTCATCAATACATAATTGTGAAAGGGTGGGTGAAAAAATGAGGAAAAAAGTTGTAATATTAGATTAAACACCTTCCACCTTCGTCTTCTCTTCCTTGTGTCCATCCTGACCATCATCAAGATATACTGCAACAAATTTTTTTTCTCTTCTTTTTTCGAAATGATTCATTCATATTTGAGCATATTAGGACATGGAGCATAAACCCCATTTAGATAAGGACCCTCATCCATCTCAACTGAGACGAATTCAAAGGGCATCGGCTGCACTACTATGCAAAACATTTTTTCAACGTCAACAATAATAATTTTTGTATATGTGTGAACACAAGGTCATTGTGAGTCTTTCTTTTCTTGTGTACACTGTTTTTCCCCAGACAAAATTCACTCAGAATCTTTTCAAAAAAGTTGATGTGTTGAAGCACGTGTAATATTATTAAAAAGAAGAAAAATCATGATTCTTTACTCCCGGTCATTTCTTCCCTGCCTTGAAAAAAAAACTCATTTGGCCAACTCTCCTCTTAAGAAAAGGAGGGTCTGACTGTGGCTCTCCTACAAAATACAGAATGTTTCATTGCACACATACACCATACGACGTTGCGAATAATAATAATGCGTGAGAGAACATGAACTGGGTAAGGACGAGTCGTCTCTCGCCCTAATGGGTGTACACGATGAACAAAATTCTCTCTCTCTCTCTCTCTCTCTGTCCGTTCTTTTCCTATTCTTCTTCTCCTCTTTGAAATGAAGAGGGTAGACACGAGACGATAACTAATTGAGCGTGTAATATGAACAGAGAGAGGAATCATGACTTTGTAGAGGGGAAAAAATGAACAAAGTTCAGAGCCACACACAAACACACACGCAGAAAGAACGAGAGAAGAAGAGAGACTCCGTGGCAATGCAATAAGGTTAAATTAATTGTTGAGACCATCTCAAGGGTTGAAGTGGGTAGCACGGACGGAGTAGAGTTGGTATGATTTTGTTTTTTACATTAGTTTTACTACTGGCGTGTGTGTTTGTGTTGAGGGAGGAGGGATAGGATTGTGTAATAAGGGAAAAAGATGAGAAAGACCAAAAAAGAGTGCATAAAATGAGGGCAAAAGATGACAGAGAAAATTTGGGTTGTAGGAAAAAAGGGAGGGCAGAGAAGAGGAAAGGAAGAAACTGGAGAGAAGTTGAGGGGACAGGAGAGAGAGACATATCTGAGAGCATCAGGGGCATCTGAGACAGAAAGACAGGAGACTGTCAGGAGGAAAGTTAGGGTTGAGAAGAAAATGTGAGGTTTGCGAAGGAGGGAGGAGAAGCGAGCAAGGCTCATTATCATCGGTTGGCGTTCATCACAAAATCCAAGTGTCATTTCGATTTTCTGAGGGATTTATTTCGACATTTCAGACTGAGTCTTTTTATCTCTCTCAAAGTCGCAATCTGTACGTGGAATCGACTTGAATGTGAAACCATTGTTTCTGGACCAACGCCCCAAATCAGACTAGATAATATATTTTCCTAAATTCTGCTGGGATTACCTCTCCTCCTCCTCTTCCTCCTCCTCCTTCCTCTTTGTCGTCCTCATGCCCTTATGCTCTGCAACAAAACGTCCACTGCCTCATGTTCCCTCATGTATGTTTTTTTCCTTCAAATCTCTCCGTCTCTGTCTCTGCCTCTCTCTCTCTCGAGAAGAGAGAAGTCAGATCCTCTGACTTTTTTTCTCTGCCACAGCAAAACGCTCCCTCCTCCTCCTCCTCTGTACTTTATACTATCACATTCCTTTCTAATGTCTCTTTGCCTAGCTTTTGGTGGATTGAACTTAAATACATTGTATAAAAGGAGTTCTGCCTGTGATGTGTAGTACAAGTACAAGAAGCACCCCTTTTCTCTTCGATCAACTTGAACACATAACGAGAAGGAGAGAGAGAGAAACACTGGGAATTCTTTGCTTTTTCTCTTCTACTATCAAAAACTTCTTTAGAGAGACTCTGCCGAAGTACAGTGGAAGTTTTTGGGAACTTGGTTTCGAGTATGATGGTCATTGTACAGTATGGCATGGAGTGTATGGAGGAGGAGGAGACCCAATAAATGCCGATTCAGTGGACAAGTCCAACGGCTCGTGTCTCTCTCAGTCTCTCTTTCTCCTGGTCCACTTTTAAACGGATGTTTGGGACGGTCCTTTATAGTAGAAACATTCCATTAGTCATTGGAATTATAGTGCATTTAAACTCGTATTGATGTAATTTGCTTGTCTTCCGTCCCACTCCCCCGCTCTCTATCTCTATCTCTCTCTCTTGAACTGGATTGCGGCTACCAGAAGCCGCAGAACCGCATCCCATTCCCCGGGTCCTCTTGTCCTTCCACTTCCACTTCCTTTTAATAAAATGAACATTTTCTTGAACGTAAAGAGACATGCTGGTCGGTCAGGGAGACTTGGAGAAGAATCAGTGTGTGTGGGGACATGGAAATTCATGGTCACTAAGAGGCTTTGCATGGAGAAAGCATGTTTGGTCGAAAGCACATCAGAGAAAGAGAGAGAGAAAGGAAGGGAATTTTGTTACAATTCTCCTCCATCTTCTCGTTTCTTCTTCTTCTCTTTATCTCCGTTAAAGTCTTTTCCCTTCCTTCGGAAAACAGGACGAAGTAAAAGAAGATCCAAGTGTGAGTCATGTACATGTGTACAGTGCGTGTGTGTGTGTGTACGCATCACATTAGGTAGGAGTATAATGGTTCTCGTAGTGGAGAGATGGAAAGTGCCCCAAGTAACTACATGGAGAGGACTGTTGCCAGTGAATCTGAGATGAGCATCTGGTTGGAAGAGAAACTATAAGTGAGGAATTGATTGGATAGAAATCCAAGCCGAATAATCATGAGGATGAGGATTAAATGAAGAGAAGTTGGAGGAGGATGCAGTGGCAGTAGCAGTGGAGAGAAGTGAAGGCGAGGACGACCGAAAGGATCCAGAGAGACTGTAAGAGGTTATAATATTGTCAGAGTTTAGTTGGAGTGGGGAGAAAAGACTTGAGAGTTTTGCCTCCACCGTACGATATTGGGTTTTGCTTTCCTACTTCTGCTCCTGCTGCAACGAATATATGTGTGTAATATATGCAGCACATTTAGGATGACTTGGAGCCGTCAGCTGCAAGTGAAATCGGTGGCCCTTCCTCAAATCCAAACTGTTCATTTTTCTTCCTCTTCTCCTCCTCCACTCCAACAGACCCTCTTCGTCTTCTGGTCTCGGGCTTCTCGGAGGTCCTCTCTCCCTCCTTCTCTCATGAATGATACCCTTCGATCTCATAACATATCACTTCCCCATCACCATCATCCGTTCCTCCCTCGTATATCCTCCTCAATATTTTCATGCTTCACAGAGCCTCCTCCACGTCGGACAGGGCAGACTGTACAAAATTCACACCCTGTGACAGTCCTCCTCTTAATATGAAAACACAGACACAGGCACGAAATGTGGCCGTTGTTTAGTTGCCATGATATAATGCTACAATACAAGACTTTGGTAATGCCCAAAAAATTTTCGACTGTACACTACTCTTGCGTTTTTTTTGTGCAGTGTACAAAAAAACTGCTGCAACAAAAACTGACTATTGATAGAGTGTTGATAGTTTTTCCATGTAGTTTGTACCTCGTCCCGCCTACACTCAAAATATATAATAATATTGTACTTTTCCTTTTCTGTCCATTTACCCTCCGTCTTTGTCAGAGTGAATGTGCCGTGTGTGTAGCGTATGTACACACAATAGGTAGTCTCTTTTTGCACACACACAGTCAAAGACACACACTAACTTTTCGCCTCCTTTATGACAACAACAAGAGGAAGAGAGGGAAGAGACGACGGAGGAGGAGGAGAGTCACTTCGTCGACGAGAATTTCGGAGAAGGGAAACGGAAGAGAGACTCTAAAACTTGGAGAGAGAAGTCTTCTTCCTATTCTTATCATCTTTTTCAATTGCTACATCATCGTCACTACTAGCAGAGAGAGACAAAGTTCTCTCTCTCTCTCTGTGATACCTTCCTCTCTAGTCCCTTTAGTGTGCAAAGTGACGGTCCTTCGTCTAAAATACATATAAACACTTTATTATATACTCCTCTTCCTTTTGAGGGTCCCTTTCCATGTTCCCTCCTATATTGAAGCTCATACAAAACTATTTTCTATTGACAGGAAGAGACAGTTACACACACAGTGAAGCCCACTCTCTCCGTCGTCCCATCACACACACAAATTGTTCAAATGACTTTTAATGAAAACCATCTCTCTCTCTCTCTCTCTGTACATAGACTTGTATGCAGGCTGTAGCCTGTCCTCTTATCTGTCCAGTGAAATATAAAAAAAGGAGGACTGAAATGACTTTTCAAAAAAACTCCTTATCACTACAACCAACTAATTCCACCTCCACTGATACCTCAAACAACGATATATTATGGTTCCTCATCTCCCACACCATCACACGTCCTTCCTTCCAAAAAGTCAAGTGAACTTCCTCATCCCCTCATGTCATCTGCACACAAACAGACACACACTAAACGCCAGACCTTCATTCCAAGTTTCTTCAAACCGGAGCAGGGATTGAGAAGGGGGGAGGGAGGGAGGGTAGTAAAAATAAGCTCTCATAAAATTATGTTTTAATCTCATACATTTTAGGAGGAAAATGCGTGTGAGACTCTCATACTTGTGTGTGTGTGGAAGATTAAGAGTGGCAAGAGAAGATTTCTTACTCCCTCCATCCCAAAGGTGTGAATGTAAAGTGATGAAGGAGTAAAGAGGAGAGAGATGGGGGTAAAAATATGACACAAGTCAAGAGTGACAGGGTAATGTATTGTGTATATACATTATTATGTCAAAATTTGAGCAAGTCTTCTTGTTGCTCTCCGCTTCTTCTCTTCTCTCTTTCCAGGCTGCTGTTGCTTCTCCATCTGACTCTCTCCTTGACTCGTGGTTGTTGTGTTTTGTAGCCATGTAACCAGGAGTCATCTCCACACTTTTGTTTTAAAATGGGTAATGTAGGGAGAAGAATGAAAAGAGGGAGAGACTGATTTTGGTTTTTCCATCACAAAATACTCTGTGATATCCATCATAGTCGGAGGTTGACGGGAAGAAACGATTGAAATCGGGCTGAAGAGTGGAGAGAAAAGATAGAGAGTGGAAGGGAAGAGTTGGGGAGTTGCACCAGCCGCCCTCCAAGCCAACCAATGGATGGGTCTCTGAGCTGACACACACATTTTCTACACACACACACACACAGTGTTACCAACCAAACGATCCTCAGCCTTTGGTGGACAAGCAAAATCTCTCTCTTCTTTTGCTACTGAGAACCCAACAGGAGCCAGCAAAAACCAAAGCTCTCTTTGTGTGTGTCTTGAACAAGTCAAGCTACACGACGGTCGTCCCCACACACACACACACACACACACACAATACGTTCTCGTCATTCACGGAGCAAAGTAAAAGTAAAGCAACACACACACACAGTGATTCCACACTTCCTTTTAAGTTCACCGGCACACACACAAGCCTCCTGTGTCTCGTGCCGTAGTTTAATAATACAGTGCACACACACACATATTGTACTCCTATACTACGCACACTCTTCTCTTTTTTGTTCTCCAACTAAGTCTCTCCCTCTTATATTGTTGTTGCCTACCGATCAGCCGGAAAAAATCACACACACACTACATCCACCGTACATCCACACGGGCAACGGGTACATCCAAGGATATAGAAAAAGTCCTTTTTACCTAATTTCCGTCGTTCCTTTCATTTCGCTCTAAAAACCCTCCTTCTCTCCTGTCTTCCCTTGTTGGGAGAACAAGAGGGTTGTTCGCTCATCAACAGGGAGACTTATCTTGTGAGAGAGAGAGAGAGAGAGAGAGGAGCACCCAGACATTACATACTTATACCTGCACAGACCCCACACATAGGTTGAATCCAATATACAAACAACATCTCTCTTTTTACATTGACTATTCACCCATCACAAGCTATTACTTCCCATTAGCTTCTGTTGACAAAAGTTACTGGCGGAAGGCTTTTTCAACCTCATGCTTCTCTTTTCCCGTACTCTCCTCCTCCTCCATCGTTTTCTATAAGTCCCCCTCTTCTCAGCTCTTCTCTCCTCTTCTCCCCGCCACCCCGTTCTTACAACATTGTAAAGACTCTTCTGTGGAGATCTCAGTGCTTGTAATCTCGTTCAAGTGTGTACTACTCTACTCGACTCTCTCTCTCACTCTCACTCTCTCGTTCCTCCTCCAGAGGATTTCTATAGAGAACCACAACTGTTTTCGTGTACATACGAGTGTGCCGCTCATTTCACCTTTTCCACTAATCTAATCTCTCCACTCTCGACAATTTTTTTGAGAGAAAAAAAAAGATTCCAACACTACACTAGTATACGTTGTGTATGTGGGAAAAGAAGAAGAGCAATCTTTGTGTTCAAGATCTCTATTTTTCTGGGATCCTTCAAGTCTCACTCTCTTCCTCCCATTCTCACTTTGTGTGTGTCTAGTGTCTGTCGGACAGGACGGACGGAAGGACGACTGAGTTTGTGTGTGCTCTAGCCTATAGAATTACACACTCTTCGTGGCTCTGTTTTTTCGTCTCTCTCAAAATTAAGAAAAATAACAGTAAAAACAAGTCTCAGCTTCAAAGTACTCTTAAACGCTGTCCTAAAGACTGGAAATGAAATTAAGGGAATCTATCTTCTACTACAAATTACGACACTAACTCCTTTAAACTCTCTCTCTCTCTTTGTCTGTTGTACAGTTAGGCCGTATCTAAAAGTGATTGTTGAGAAAGGAGAGGAAAAATTGGAAAAAAATTATTTACGACCCCACAAAATTTTTTTGTGTGTAACTCCTGTCTTTCCCTCTGGAATGAACTGACCATCATTTTTGTTTAGTGCTTCGGAGTGAATCACAGTGGATGAAATTAGTTGTACTGTTATGAACAAAATATGGACACTGTTCAGTAAAAACTGTCAAAATAATACAAAGGAAAAAATACAAAGGGTGGAAAGTTGATGAGAATTTTTTTTATAAAAGATAAAATTAAATATTCTGTATTTTGTAAGAGTTCAGTGTGAGTGTTTATTTTTACACAGAAAAAGGAATTTACAGTGTCATCAGATTAGAAAAAGGAAGGGGTGAAAAGAGAGGGGAAAGGAAAGTGAAAATTTGGAAATGATGATTGTTGAATCTAAGGAAAAGTTGTTGTCACCCTCATTCTTGTTGGTTCTTCGTGCTTTGTTCTACTCCTCCTCTTCTTTTGTGCTACTGTCATAATCCAAGACGAAGAAGAGGGAAAGGACGACAAGAAGGACGAGAGTGTGTGTTGATTGATTGATGGTGATCTTGATTCGTCACAAGTGAGCTAGGGTTGGTTGGTTTGGTGGGTTGGATGACGATCAAATAATATCGAATAATGCGGGAAGAGTGGATGCACACGACACTCGCAGTTACTTTGGCATGTGTTTTCCTCTCCTTCACGCTCGCTCGTGCTAATTGGATGTAAGTCAAGTCAAGCTCAAGTTTTATTTATTTATAAAAAAAAGTTAAACTCTCTTCCCTTTTGTAAACACGCAACTTTTTTCCCCCTCTCAATTTCTTCCTCTCCTCTCCTCCTTTTTTCAATTATCCTTCTTTGATTGTTGTTGTTGAAACGAGACGGATGATGAGTGTAGGTTGACGAGGAAGATTTTTTGCAATCAGGTGGAGTGTAATAGAGCATTAATTCTCATAATAATTGAAGGCATTGTGAAGATGACAAGGACCACCGAAGATTTAGACAGATTGAGAACCCAACCTTCCCATTTTAGATTCCATATATTGTAAGCAGCGTCAAAAAATAAAACATAAACTCTCCCCTCTTTTCCTTCTCATCGTCATCTGAATCTTGGTACAGTGGAAGATGAGGAGGAGGAGAGAAGAGAAAAAAAAACAATATCTTAAAGCCAGGCCTAGTTGAGGGGCTAGTGACCAAGAAAAAGAATGTCGTCGTCGTTTTAGTTCAGTAGAAGGAGAGTGATAATAATATTTAGTTCCGTACATAGTACATACATGGATAATATTACAGAGTGTCTACTTCGAGTCTACAATCCACACACACACCACATTTTTTCAATTAATGCAAGGCTTTAATTAAATCCGAGGTTAGTGTACATACACCACCACTCACTCACAGCATAATAGTACAGAGAGATCTGAGTGGTGTAAGACAAGAGAGAAGAGTAAATTGCAGATCGGCACTCTTTTCTGTGAGATGTCTGACGCCCAAGTCCCTCTTATGCGTGTGTGTGTACAATGTGTGTGTGTGTATCATATATCCACTCATGTCATGGCTGAGTAAAACACATTGATTACCCAGCTTCAGACAAATTTCATACGCGCTCAGAGAGAGAGAGAGAGGGAGAGGAAAACATTATACTCTCCAAACCGACACTTTTCATGAGTACATTATGCATATCTACAGAAGAAGTAAGAGAACTACGAGAAGAACCTACGGGGATGGATGTTATTTTTTTATATTTCATTTTCCCTTCACACCACCATCACTCAGAGTGGAAACCACCGTTCAAAAAATGTTCCTTCTTTTCCCATTTTTTTCTCGTGTGTCTTCCACGTTATTATATATAATAGAGAGAGAGAGGGAGAGAGAGAGCCTCCTACAAAATAACTCATTCCCTTTCGTACTCTCAATTACTAAACTTGTACACATTTTTAATATTATATTATCCACACACACACATGTTACAAGTGCCGAATATCACGCTCTCCTTCTCTGTCTCAGAGGAGAGGAGAGAGAAAAAGTCGTGGATTATTTTCTACGTACAATACATACATGTATTTATATACCCTTTTTTGTCTCTCTTTCTTTCTCTGGCTCTCGGATGTCTACATAAAAATGTACACTTACACACTCCACTCAGCAGAGAGGGAATGTGTGAACATGAGTTCGTCATAAAGGGATTTAAAAGGGACTAATATGTGATTGCTAAATGAGGATTCTTTCTCATTCTGTCTAATTGCCGCCACAAAATGAATCTATTGTACTCGGCACGCAGATTTTTTTGAGGGAACGTCGTAAACGCCGAAGGAGAAGCCTTCAGCCAACAGTTCTCAGTCGCAGTCACTCCTATTAGACCATCTCACATGCCGCTAATAGTACACTTGATTTTGCTCCCTCCGTTGAAAAGTGGGAAGGAGAAACGGGGAAAAAAAGAAATTTTTTATCTTTTTTTATTCACTTGCACCCTTTTACTTCTGGCTCAATGTATTTTTTTCCTCTCCTCTCCACTCGTCCCTGTTTTAAAGTCTGGCCAAATTATGCACACACACATGTTTTGAATCATAAATGTCAGTGTTTTTGGTTACTCAAAAAACAGGGAGATGTGTGTGTAGTGTCAAGTATTTATGAAATTAAGTCGAAGAAGAGGAATTGTGGAGTTGTGTGTGTTGTAGAGGATTTGGTTTATGAGATAATGTGTTGGTTGTGTGTGTGTGGAAAATTCTAGACTAGAGCGTCGCCAGGAAGATACCTACTAATAATTTTTATCACTCTCTCCGTCATTTTCATCTGCATACCAGCACTTAAAGTTGTGATAAGAAGATTCATTGTTTCTTTTGTCTTTTCCTCCTCCTTCTCCTCAAAAGGGTGTGTTCTTCCTTCCTTCCTCACTGTCCCTTCCTCCTCCTCTTTTACACAGAGTGTGTGTGTGTGTGTTCACTAACACACACAGCCAAATATTCTTTTTGGTTATTTTTCCTCTGCCCACAGAGAAACCTTTCCCAGCTCGTAATAATCACAAAAGTACACAGGGAATGGGGAGAGGGAGAGAAAATCCTGATTTTATATGCCGTCACATATTTCCTTATTATTGGAATGATGAGAGGTTGGGAAGCGGTTCTTTTCTCCTTCCTCCTCCTTCCTTTTCATATATTTAAATAATATAATGTACCAAATTTACATAAAATTATGCTAGTGTGTGTGACATGTTTTTCATCTCTCTTTTCTTTCTCTTCCACCAAAAAATAGTTATCTGGGTATCTCCACGAATGGACGAAACTTGTTGGCGTCAGATTCGACGACTACGGATCTCATGCAACCAGCTGGAGATGCACCAGAAAATCCTGAAGACGCACTACGGAACTCAGCTCGAGTGGCTTGTAGTAAGTTACCCGGCCTTGTAGCTCACCAGATTGAGGTTTGTCAACAATTCCCGGACACTATCAAGTCCGTGTCGGAAGGAGCCCGCCGTGGGATCCGTGAGTGTCAGTACCAATTCCGACATGAACGTTGGAACTGTACAACCCGGGATGATGACTACAGTGTATTTGGCCAAACCCTGACAAGAGGTACCCTCATAAAATTTATCATCTTTCCATGCCCCCCTCCCCCCAATTTCCTTCCACACAAAAATACATTCTTCATATTCTATGCATGGAAAAAGACTACATTTCGATGAGATGTCATTCCTTCCTTCGTGTATAAAATCCCTACATGTTTAAATTATCGTCACATATCATAGCCACTCTCCAGTCCTTGCACTTTTCCACCCTGTCTGTCATCTACTATGGTCTCCGTCACTCACAGACACACACACTCACACACACACACCACCACCACCAAAGAGATCAAGTGATGTGTGTAAGGTAGTCGTATTATACGTTTGGTAGTAAATGTAGTAGAGCCGTCAAGAGCGAAGAAGAAAACTAAATATGCAAGCTATCCCACCCATCAAGTTTTTTCTTCTCTTCTTTTCCCCCGTTTTTTCTCCTCCTCCAGTGAGGGGTACACGCGGAGCCAGTTTAAGAGTCTCCTTAGACATTTGGGAATTTTTTTTGAAAAAAAAAGACAGAAAAAAGAGTTGAGGATGTAACCTTCTCTCTCTCTCTCTCTCATATTGGTAAAGTTGGATGCTCAGGCAAAACCAAAAAGTTTTTTTTTGAAGTGAGCTCTAGTAATTCTGGCTCACCCATGCACAAGATATTTGAATATTATGTGTGCAGGGAGGGCTTGAGATTTAAAATGGAGGCACACAAGGAGACACACACAATTCCATTCAGAGAGAGATACTCTGTGTAAGAGAAAGAGTGGGGAGTCCATGTAAGGGATGTAGACTATTGAAAATCATTTAGCCGTAAGTTTATGAGCTCTGACGGAAGAATTATCACTAAAGCCATCTCAGTCAATGAGAAGATTGGCTTTGGCTCTAACTTTACGGAGCTTTTTCCTTGAAAGGACCCAACATGAGATTTTATTTGATAGTGGAGGCAGGCAGACCAACTTCACTATTTCATTCAACTGCATCTCTCTCTCTCTCGCATGGGCTTCTCTTTCTTGATCATTTTCTCTGATTTGAATCCTCCTCCTCCTCATTCTCATCATCATCACAATCGTCAAATGCAAGGGAATGGTGATGCTAATGTTGATGCGGGCCACTCTTCTCCTCCTCCTTCATCCCTTGTTGAAGACGAAGAGGCTATCATTGTCTGTCCATATATAACCTGTGCGTGTGTGCGTGTGTGGGGGGGGGGGGGGAGAGAGAAGAGAGAAGGGTTGAATAAAAGCTTTGCGACAGTAGGACGACCCCATGTTGAGCTGAGGTATGTAATTGTACACGGATACATGTAATTGTCTCCCTTGTTGTACACCTCCCACCTCCATCACATTACGTAACAATCATACCATTACCTCCTAGCACGATTTCCTCCTCCCCTCGGATCGTCTCCTGACTTCTTTTTTGGATCCATTACAAAATCGAATGCCCTCCTCATATTTTTCATGGACAATTTTTTGTCATTTTCAATGTAGGAGTCCCTTTTGAGACTTGGAGACGAGAACAAAGTTGAAAACTGAAATAAATGGAGAGAGGCAGAGGCAGAGAGTGAGGGAAACACACAACATAAATATACAGTTTGTGTTGTGTATGCAAAGAAGAGAAAGAGAGAGAGTCACACACACAGAGGAAGAGAGAGAGTCCTGATGAATATCTTTCTTGCATTGAAAATCGCATGTAATTAATCTGATGTCGGATACTCAGAGTCAAATGAACCCGACTCTTGAGAGTGAGCATGCATTCATGGATAACAAACTAAAACCGAGGTCGGGTCTCTTGAGCTCCCAGGAAGAGAAAGAGAGGGAATTTGTAGTGATGAAATATGCATGAATCATGTAGAAAGGTTTTAACTTTAATAATGATGAGAGAGAAAGAAAGACAGAGAGAGGAGGAACCACTTTTGTTTCGCTCGCCCAAAACTTTACGCACATCTCGACACAGAGTGTGTGAGACTGCGTGTGTGTGTACACATATATATATGATAATGTTCACCAAAGATTTTACATTTTACATTGTAAAATCATTTCCTTTGGCCCGTTTTCTCGCACATCTCACGAGTCTTGTTACACACAAGCCCAGCCACAGTCTAAAGAGAAACAGCAGCAAAAGTGGAGAGGGAGAAACTCATGTGCGAGAAAACGAGCAAAGAAAATTTTTTCTTCTCTCTCTCTCAGTACATGGTAAAATCTTGATAGTGAAAATCGGGATGAGGATTGAGGATATGGTCTGAGTGTGTTCGTGTTCAGTATAATGATCACACACAAACAGAAAACAGGGTGATGTTGGTGGTGGTGAAGTTTAAAGTTGTGTGTGTGTGTTTTTTGGGCACTCTCCTCCTCTTTTCTCTTCCCAGTGTGTGTGTGTATGTGACTTGTAGTGAGCTGCTGGATGAGGTTTTGGTGCTGCTGTCTCTCTCTACTCTCCAGTTCCCCGTTGCCTCAGGTTCCGACCGTAGTTAATGGATACGAAATAAGCAAACATTCCTATTTTCATTCAAGATAAGCTCACAAGATAGAATTTTTAATGACATTACATGCATCACTAGACAGTGGAGAGGAGAAAGAGAGAGAGAGACTCATCTTCATAGATGCGACCCGGAACAAATCCACAATAGTAAAATCCCAGTCTCTTTCTCTCTCACCCTTTGTGTGTGTGCTTGTGTATATATATTTATATATACACCCATGAATATCATACATTGTGATCAAGCTGACTGTAAACTCTCAAGTTTAGTCTGGATAAATGTGTACTATGCTAAAATATTACAAGTGATAATATCACATCATCATCCTTCCTCATCCCAGTCTACCGTACACTAGTGCAGTATTGCATTTTGTGTATCCGTATCCCCTCCTCCTCTCCACAGTCCCTTAACAGAGATTCATCCATCTCTCAAATTTTCTACTGTTCCAAGCCTAGTCTTTATTTATTAGGGACTCTCAATGGACATAATATTTCTCTTTTCTCTTTCCTCTCTCTCTCTCCACATCAACAAATTACTTTTCTTTGTTGATACTCACACGCTTCAGTTACCAACTCTCTAATGTACTGACTACCTACACCACACAGACACAGACACACACAATGTACAGCTTAAGCTATATATAGGCACTTTAAAACTCTCCTCTTCTCTGTTCAGACTCTGTGAGGCCAAGCGAACTAATACATTTAGTAGAACCCAGCTTACCTTCCCATCAATCCATTGAATGTATGTAAACTACATTTTACACATTTGTGTGTACACACACACACACACAATGAGAATAGGAGGAGTGGATCCATTTCTATGAAAACACACTCACTCACCCACTCCCTCCCTCTCTTCTCTCTTCATGTGTATTCCCTCCAGACGAACTGTGTTGTGTAGACCACAAATCATACACTATACTCTCCTAATGCTCACGACCTGGAATAAGAATACATTACATTATATTAGTTCATTCAATCCCATCTCTCCCTCTCCCACTCTCTCTTTCTCCATTGAGAGGATGAATATCCGAGGAATTCAGCTAATAATAAAAATAGCCGCCACCCTTGTCCTCTTCTCATTCTCTCGCATATGTTCTCACAACATAAAAATCCAACGACATGATATGGATTGACCGTATTATAAAAGATTGTAGGGAAAAAAAGACCGCACATGAAACATTCAACATGCCATCCGAATCCACCTACCTAAATCCATGCATTTCTATATTCCTACCCAATCCCCCATCACATCCTACCCTAATAATACACGTCATACGACCGTTGTTGTGATTATGTACAGTATTACAGTATACTTAGTAGGGAAGGAAGAAGTGCTTGTAAAATTTTAACCATCCCCGTTAATACATTGTCTCACGATTACGCAATCACTCATTCTCCGTGACATGAAATTCACCCAACGTTCCCTTCCACGCTTCATTCTCAAAATCAAATCCATCCAATTGGATCTTTCTCTTGCCTTTCCCGGTCTCTCTTTCTCCCTTCATCCGTGAGTAAATGTTGTAGCAAAATTAAACCATTTTTTCTCTCATGTTATCTTTCAATATGCACAACACACATACTCTCTATATTGTACAAATGGCGGAAGTGCATCTGCTCAAATTGTACAATCATTTCTGTTCAGATGAAGCCCACCCAATTTATTATTATTGTATACTGTGTAGCAGGGTGTTATCTCTCTCTCTATACATATAGCTGTGTGTGTGTGCTCGAGGTTTTGAGTCAATATTTTGAAATGTTTCACAGTTACTTGGTACAATAAACCTACATCAATCCCATCCCTCCCATATAGGATTTACTTATCTGAGAATAAAATCAATGTCAGTTATTATATTGTTTCACAATTTGATTTGATGCAGTTTACACTGCAACCATGATTTACTCTAGCCCTAGCCCTCCCCAAATATCACGGCAATTTTCATTTCCATGCAGTCGTCGTCGTCGTTCTACTTTGTTTGTGTTATTCATCCTGATCCTCCTCCTCTCATATTTAATCTCTGCTGCCACGTGGATGACAATCCATACATTGCGTCCCTACTCCATGGGTCTAAGCCCTTATCAAACCTTTGCAATGTATCCACTGAGGCGTGTATTATATTATTGTACGTCTAAAAAATCTCGTCTCCTCTCTCTTTCTCTCTCTTCCTCCAAAGTGAAGATGACCATCTTGGACGGACGGAGGAGCGACTCTTTATTATTCTAATATCACAGATGCTTCACAGGTGTGTCATGGCTGGCAAATCGACATGATTTGCCGGTCAAACTCTGTTTGAAATCACCTGGCGCCTCATATGTATGCAGTATGCGGGCGTGTGCGTGTGTGTGAACAAAAATTATAGATATTACGAAGCACCGCTGAGGATCAGGAAAAAATTGGATTTTTTTGTTTGCAATCAAATTCTCTCTCTCTCACTCTGTGTTTGTGTGTGTCTCGTAGTATTTAAGTTGGAAATGGAATGATTGTTTTTATGGGCTTAAATGCTATTAAGGAAGGCTTAGTCAATGTATTGACTCTGAATCGTCAACTAAACATGACGATTGCCAAGTTCAAAGCTGTTCCATCTTCATTTCGATTCTACAAATGTGTGAGTGTGTGTGCGAGAGAGAGTGAAAGAGAGAGAGTGGGAAGTGGAACAACAATGTGGAAGGGAAAAGCGGGTCCTTCATCCGCACACAGGGCAGGGGAACGTAGGAACTGGTGAAGAGATTTGCCACGGCTGGAAAGAATTCGATTAGACACAGCCAGATGAAATGGCTTTTAGAATATTTTCCCTTTTTTGTCAAAGTTCCACATGGAAAATGAATTCCTTCCCGTCTATAAAGCACGGGCAAAAAAGGCCAACTATTCCATCATTCTCTCTCTCTTCCTCCTTTCATTCCTTCTCGTGGGTTCCAATCCATTCATTTCGGGCCATTACAGTATTTCACGTGTGTGTGTGTAACCCCCGTCCTCACTTTTCTTCCATCCTTCTTATTTTTTCTCTCTCTCTCTCTCCTCCCGGGTGCCCTGAAAGTGATCAAATGCAAAAGCCGTCAGTTTTTTAAATTCTACATTTGTCCCTGCCTCCACCCCTATGTACATCCATTTCAAAAATCACATTTGAATTGTGTACACACACACACTCACACTCACCACTTGAGTGGAGAGTTTAGCATGAAATTCTATTTTAAAATCCTCTCTTCAGAATGACCACAGCATGACATGGAATGGCGGCGGTGAGAATAAATCCCAAGTGATTGCAGCCGACTAATCTGCAACTTTGTTCCTTTGCCCGTGTATTTGTGTATGCGTGTGTGTACTCACTCTCTCTGTGTACTGAGTACTGTGTATGTGTGTGTGTTTGTGCGTGCGTGCGGGAGAGAAATCAATGTATAATCATGTTAATGCTAATGTGCTCACTTCCAAAAAACCTTTAGAGTGTGGACACTCTCCATGTAAATCCTCACCCTTTGTTTTGTTCAGGGCGAGAGATGAATTTTGAATGTGTTTGGAGAGAACAATTGTCAGTAATCATAGGTGTGCTCTCAACACACACACACGCTGGACAATCCATAAAGTATATATTCAGTCAAGGCAGAGAGTGTGTGCGTCAAGGTAAAAGGATTTTTCATAAAAAAATAGAACTGCGACAGATGATATCGTAGTAAAACGTTTAAACACGCTCTCCTCCGTTGAGCATAGAAAAGTATGGGCGAGATGAGTAAAAAATGGTTGACGGTGATGGGGGAAAAATGATGTTGTTACAGGAGAGAAGTGGGATGGGAATAGACATTTATTTGTAAAAGTTGGGGCTAGCTGAATCGTTTTACAAAGTTGATAATGTTGATATGCTGTAATCGTCTCGTTGCACTGCATCCAAGAATCCAGACAGACAGAGCGATTGCACCTTCATGGTTCATGTGTGATGGGAGTTGATATTTTTCTTGGTCGAATTCTCAAGTATTTCACTGCCTTTCCTTCTCCGGGAGGAAAAATATGAAGGGGGTAGAATATTCCATGATAGGGCGGAAGGATGAGGCTGATGAAAAGAAGAAACTCTGGCAGAGATATTGAAGTATAGAAGGAAGAGGAGGAGGAGTAAGAAAAAAAAAGTTGTCGGTTCAAAGCCCAAAATGGGATTTTCGTGCTCAGGTGGAGTAGCGCGTATTAGTTTATATATATATTTAGATGTGTGGTGTGTACATGTGGATGTGTGGAGTGTGTGGAAGCTACTCATGAGAATTCCTATCAAATTTTCTCTCTTATCCCTTTGGTTCCTTCAAGTTTTATCATAAAGTAGGGAAGGGAAGGAGGTAGCTACACATCTCCCTTATTGCATATACAATGTTTAAACATTTTTAATACATGTCTCTCTCTCCCTCTCTCTCTGGCCACGGCATATATTCCCAAAAGTATTGTATGCGGTACCTGCATGGAGGATCCGTGGTTAGAAAATTTATTACATGTGCTGTAAATCAGGGAACGGACGGACTACAAATGAAAGGATTGAAAGTTGTCACAAATTCTTCAAAATACTCGTCTCCCTTCCTCTCTCCCTATCTGCGTATAGTAATATATAATGGGTTTATATAAACACATTCCTGTTCAACTTGAACAGTTCAAGCCACTCTCTCTCTCTCTCTCTTGATAGTTGAAAAGACAAGTTTTTGGTTGATTGCATGCATGGCTCGAATCTATCCATAAAAATCCTCCTTTGTAATATTTTCTATATATATTATCTTTTTCCTGGAGATTTCACTTTCAAGAATCTTTCTCCTTTGTAGACATTGGAAAAACTAATTAAACTAAATTAAAAAAAAGTTTCCTACCTCCCCTCCTCAGATACACTCTTGATTCAAAGGCCATGTCCATGAGGAGGAAGGGAAAAGACATGAGGTCATAAAATTTCATCAATTTTGAAATTCAATCACATGAGTTGACCTCCTCATCATCATCCTTGTCATCCTTTTATCCAAAAAGATGAAGATTGTTTACCCCTCTCAGTCCACCCGTCCTTCTCTCCTGTGACTGTGACTCAAAGCTAGGAAATGGGAAGCCAGGGGGAGGAGGAGGAGAAGAAAGATGCAATACAATATCGTCTTGCTATATCAAAAAATTCTACTCTCTCTCGCTCTCTTTGTATAACAAATGCCGTATAAAACATTGCTCTGCTACAACATTTCATGGATGTATCCCAGTCATTTAAGCCCAAGGAAATGGTTTGCCAAACTACATTTTATGTGTACAATATACAGTTACGTGTGTATCGGTAGGACATAAACTGATATACATGGCGTACACACACATAAGCCAAAAACAAACCAAGCGAATTAAGTTTAAGTGCATTGGTTTCCCTTTCCTCTCTCTCTCTCTCTCGATTTTTTCAACCAAAAGGATACACACACGTATATTGTATACACACACACAAGCCAGGAGTATAAAAAGAGATGGAAGAAAAAGAAAGAGGATTTTCTTCATCTCTAGAATCTAGATTATTATAGTAGGCGGATTTTTTTGGCGGGAATTGTGTGGAAAGAACCGATGATAACATTTTTTCTTGTGCCTTCAGGATGGTTTGCAACTCAATCTCGATTAGGCAGAGAAGGATTGGTGGTTGTACTGTGTGCTCAACGGCGTGTTCATGTATCTGGATATATCAATAGGAAATGATTGTAGAGAGAGAGAGAGAGAAGGGAAAGGGGGAAATGTAAAGCCGTGAAGCATTACTTGTCTCCATTTTTTACTCACCACATCATAATAATATCGCCCTTGTTTCAAAGTCACTAACACCCTTTATTCTTTCCTCACCCTATTCTAAAATACAGTTCAATTTTCAACTCATTCTCAGGAAAAAGACGGAGAGGATTGAACGATTGTGTGTGTGTAGAGAAAGAACATATTATAATATTGATTTTCTCCACACTCAAAGACACACTTGAGAGAGGGTGAGTGTGTGTGTGTTTGTGTGTGTGTGGAGGGGAGATGAAGAAGAAAAGGAGATGGAGGGAGGCATGTGAGAGGAGAAGAAGCAGAAAAACTAATTTATTTTCATCCCATTTCCCTTGCTGGCTTAATAAGGACGGTAATTTGTTAATCTTCTGTACTACAGAATCCTTTTATTTCCCACTTTAAATGCAACATGAGAAGTTCTCCTCTTTTTTCATTTCTTGTCTTTTTTCTCTCTCCCTCCTCTCCTCTCTACTTTTTCTCGCTTTCCCCATCTCAAGTGGTTACAAGATACCCTCCTCCCCTTGTATTATTATTACACATCTTCTTCTCTCCTTGTTTTCCTCATTTAAAACATAATTTCAGTTTGATGAAAAATTTCAAAGCCTCCTTCTCTTTGTACACAAAAACATTTTGAGTATTATATGAGTTTTTCACGTGGGCTTTAGTGTAATTAATATCGAATTTTTTTCTCTCGAAAAAAAACATTTTGAAGGATCCTCCTAAAGGTCAAATTTCTGACCCATCTCTTTCTCATCTTTTGTCTAATTTCTGTTTCAGAAAACTACTTTTTGAGTGAAATTTTCACAAACAGCTGGACACTAACATTGAGGCTAGAAATAGAGTGCGAATATAAACCTATTAGCAGACACGGAGAAGCTTTTTTGGTTTTCCAATGGACAATTCAGACAATTCAGTAACTGGCTAATTATTTCCACTCGAGTTTCCAAAACGACGTGTCAATGGAGAGCCGCTGAATTTGGTTGATGCCAAAATTAGGACAATCCCAAGCTTCACAGTGGAGGAGGAGGACGTTGAGACCACAATCAAACAGTCCAATTAAATCCAAGTGTCTCTCCCCCATCAAGTTGACTTGAGACCATTTAACGTCGTTTGAATACTAAACTAGGGGACTGGATTTGTTTCATGAATTTTGCCTTGTCTCTCAAACCCTCCCTGACATTTGTTACATGAGGGATCAACAGAAGGCAATAAGTAAATCCCTGCTACTTGACATGCTTTTTTTTACTCTTTCTCTTTCTCTGTCTCACTATCTCTCCTTGTTTCGGTGTCCTCTTTTATCCTCTTGTTGTACACACACAGTCTGCAGAGTAAAAGTATTTTTTTATAATAAAAAAAGAGCATGACACAATGGAATCCTTGGCATCTTCTCCTCCTCCTCCTCACAATCCTTTCTTGCTCAATCCCATTTCTCAAGGAGCTAAGCGCTCTACTGCTCCCTGGTATGCAAAAATAAAATGGGCATACATCAGAATTTTTTATGAAAACACTTTATTATGTATCATACATGTATGGAGGATCCGGCTGTCATGTCTCCTCAAATCAGCAATTTTACAAAGCACAGAAGAGAAAATAGTGTATAGATCCTCTCTCTTCCACCTTTCTCCCTTCACACACACACACGCACACCAGTGTAGAAAGAGAACCAGAAAGAGGAAGCGGGAAATAGTAAAAGGATGCGATAGGATGGAAATGGAAAATGTTTATGAGGTCCGTGCCATTGTTGTTGTGTAGAGAAGCGTACCACTCCCCCTCAACAATAATTTTTTTTTGTCTGGGAAGAGTTACAAATGAGTGTATAATTTTGAAGATTATTACACAATCGATGAGTATGTGGATGGAGAAAGAGAAGGTCTTACTTTCTGGATACACATTATTTTGGAGGGAGACGACGTGATTCTCCTCTTTTTGGGCCATTTTTTCTTATAGCAGTCATCATTATCATGTAATTCAAGCTGAAAATTTTCAGAGGAAGGGAGAGTTTTCAACTTTTTTTTCTCTCTCTCTCTCTCTCTCTCTCTCTTTCCACTTGATACGATTTTCATTGCTACTTGGTGTGTGTGTGTGTGTGTGAGTATCAAGGGATGAGTTGGTGGTCCTGGATACAAATAGCCCATCATATGCGGAGTAGCATGAATACATATAGATGATTCTATAATGTCAACGTGTAGACTTGTAATATAACACAGAGAGAGAGAGGGATGGAAGGGGGTTGTGTGTGTGTGTGAGGGAGGGAGAGAATAGTCTTAGGATGAGATGGCATGCAATCCATGTATTATGCATTGCGTTAGGATGGGAATTGCTTCAATTCCTATTTCTGACTAGACTCTCCGCCAGTAGATAAATCATCTGAATCGGTCTGTCTCTCTTTCGCCTCCGTCATTCTTCATCTAACCTCGACATCCACTTGTGTACCATCTAAATAGGAACATGTCTTCCTCCTTCTCCCGAATCTATATATCTCCCTATTTATGTCTGCTTTAGAATAATAGGCTTCTTTTTTTCTTTTTCCTCTCTCTTTCTCTCCACTACAATACATTGCCCATCCAACATCCAACATTTTTTTTCCAAACTGTATCAACTCTCTCTCTCACTCTCTCGAGCATGGGCCATGCTATTCTCTTTCTCTGTTTCTTAAAAAAAATTTCAAATGTCGACACAACTACTCTACGTGCCTCTGTGTCTGCCTCAGAAAGGAAAGACCAGACTGCATTGATTTGGACACCAAAAAGGAAACAAACGGAAAAAAAGAAGGATGAGTACAGAGTACATAGGATAGGATGGTCCACCATTTTTTTGCCAGCTCAAAAAATATTCTTCCAGCCAACTCAAACACATGCAGATAGTTTACAATCGTCACGTCATCCGAGGAAGAAATAATTTATTTATGCCTGTGTAGTGTGTGTACATTTGTTCTCTCAAATCACATGACATGAAGAGCTACGGTGGCATTCCTCCCAGCTCTGCTTGTTGTGTGTGTGAGTGACTGTGTGTGTGTAGCCACACTCATTCACACTCATTTGCACGGAGAAATGTGTTTACAATTGGTTGATGTTATCATTGTACAGGTATTGAATTTCTCCAGATTTCCTCCCTCCCCTCAAACCACTCAATGACCAAAAGTGCAGAGTGTTTGTGTTACGAGGTCCCATAATTCATTCAGTGTTGTGTACTGATACAGACATTCAAGGGGGAGGAATTAGTGAGTCAAATGACAGGGAGAGAGAGACTTTATGAATGATGATACTTTACTCATTATGAACGTCCATGTCGAATGTGGCGTGTCAAGAGACGAGAGAGAGAGAGAGAGAGAGAGAACAATTGACTGTTTGCATATAGATATTTGAGATTCATGAGTGTCTGATGAACATGTATGAAGGATGAATTGGAGGGAAAGTGATTAAAAAAATCCACTTCTACTCATGATCTTTGTTGACTTTGGATTAAAACTTTTTTCCCCTTCTCGTCCTCTTTTTCCTTACTGAGGAAATTGTTATAAAAGAAAGAGAGAGACTGGAGAACGGAGAGACGACTCCATAACGACGAGAATGATGTGTGGAGATGAGGAAGATGAGGAAGGGAGGGAGAGAGAGAACTCAGGTCTGTAGAACAATGATAAGAGATCTTGTTGATCCTTCCTCCCTATATTTGGCTTTTGTTATTCTTTGACATCAAAAGAAAGAGGAAATAATCAAGCTCTTTAATTTTCTTCCAGCAACAGCTTCAAAAGAGTCTCTAACTCTTCTACTGTATACTTTGGTGAATTATAGAAAAGCTCCTCCTAAATCCTCTCCACTTTTTCCTTGTGCTAAAACATTCCTTAAATGTGCACGGTCTTATAGTACATCATTTTTAATCCATATAAAGGACTAACGTTAGCATGGCAGTATGTGATGAAAAATTAAAGACAACCAGTTTTCTCCTCCCCCTCCGCCCCCTCTCTAATCTAATTCTACCTCTCAACAGAGAAATGGAAAATGTGAAAGGAAAAGGAGAGGGGAGGAGAGAAAGGAGGTTTTCTTTATTAATGCAGTATATAATCTTTGTGTTTAAACTGTCAAGGATTTACTCCTCCATGTTCCATATTTGATGATTTAGATTGATTAAATAAAAGTTAATTGTGAATTTATCGAATTTATGTATTTTTACAGGGAGCAAGGAGACGGCATTCATTTATGCAGTAACTTCCGCCGGAGTCGTTCATTCTATTACTCAAGGATGTAGTTCGGGGACACTCAATGAGTGTTCCTGTGATTTGAGTAAACAGGGCAGAGAAACACCGGAAGGATGGAAATGGGGAGGTTGCAGGCAAGTCTACTACCTTTTAAAGATAACTATTATCAGTGGGAAGGACAAGGTAAAAATGCATCACTACTAAACAATTTATTACAGCTTGACATCCACGTCAATTTTTAAACAGCTTTACTTTCTCCTGAGGTCAAGCCTTCAACCCAAGGGATTCATTTTTACCCAATCCTCCATTATCTAAAAATTTCTAATTCGTGAAGTAGCATTGTAACCTTGAAGTCCAAAATAGTTTTGTAGTAAAAGGTCAATATAAAATAATCCTGACTTGACGAAAACTAGAAAGAAGATAGGGAATCAAAAAACGTTTTTGTTGTTTTTCTTCCCCTTTTGTATTGAGAATAGTGTATTGTAACAACAACATAAAAATGACAAAGTATTGTATATCGTGACACAGCTGGGGGTTGCTCCCTCACTAATTCCTCTCTCTCTGTTGGAATATCCATTGATTTTTACTACAAACATGAGCATCAAATGTCCAAATTTTTTTTTTGAAAAAAATTTCCAGTGTGCATATAAAACAGATTTAATTTCCAATAAATTACTAGTAGTAAACACAGAGAGATGGTCGTCACAATGACGATTGAAAAAAATCTACGGCTACTCCTTGTTCTTTATTCCTTGACAGATGAGTGAAAAAGACAATGAGACAATGGACTTTATGGCGATGACGACAATAATTATTTATTGGTTTTTTTTCTCTCTCTCCCTTTATCTCTTCTAAACAGTGACAACCTCAAGTTTGGCATTCAATTTTCTCGACGATTCGTGGACGCTCCAGAGAAAGCCAAACCATGGGAGTCAAAGAGTGTCAGAAGTCTCATGAATTTACACAACAACGAAGCTGGACGACAAGTATGTAATTCATTGCCTCTTATATCTTCCATCCAGTAAATACAAGACCCTACCTTATATTGGATGGGACAAGAATTTGACTCTCGTTTTTTGCCTGTCGTATTCCCTACCACAAAAACCCGTGCCTCTAATCGCTTAAAGATTGTTAGGTAGACTTTTACTAATGCTTGTGTATTTTGAGGAAATACGGTATGTGAATTTCCTTTCGAATTTAATCTCATCTCCCTCCCTCTATTCTTTGAGTCAACTTGGCTACTCTCTGAGAAATGCCGATCTGATCAATGCGAGTAAATGTCTACTTTTAGGGGGGAAGATGGAGGAGGAAAAGAAAAAAGATCCGAATTAAATGGACGCTGAACCTTTTTTTCCTCCTCCTCCTTCTTCCTCCTCCTCTTCATAATATATTGGAGGGATGCATTTAGAAAATTACAAATCTCATGCAATTCTAATGCAGTAAATATATTTTGTGGTAGGGGGATAAAAGTGTACAGTAGTGAATGTTTTGAAAATGACTAATGGTAATTTTAGGCAATATCCCACTTGATGAGGATGCAGTGTCGCTGTCATGGTGTATCTGGTTCGTGTGAATTAAAGACATGTTGGAAAAATGTACCCACTTTCTCTCAAGTTGGAGACTATCTCAAGAAAAAGTATGAAAAATCAGTTCAAGTCGCTCTCAAATCCCGGAAAAGACTTCGTCGAAAGAGTGGTCGAAGATTTTCTGTGAGTAAAGGGGAATTGGTTCACTTGAGAAAATCTCCAGACTACTGTGAACATGATCCAGGTATATATTCAAATTAATTAAATACTTCAATTGTGAATCTATATTATAGTAATCATGAATTTATTTCTCTTGAACAGAAAAAGGGATTCTCGGGACTTCCGGCAGAGTTTGTAATAAAACGTCAGAGGGTCCGGATCGTTGTGGTATTCTTTGCTGTGGAAGAGGATTTAATACAAAGGTACAAACAAAGTACACACTCTTAAGATGTGTACATAAATAATGTCATATTATCATTACGAACATTATACTTGACGTTAATGCTTGGCAAGTTGTAAACCCCTCTCAAGCACACACACTTACACATACACGCACACACACGCACATTCCATGGAACACTTGTACTGGGAAGAAAACATTTTACTTCCGGCTCCATTTCTGTACACAATATAGCAGAATAGGGAAGTTCCAGGCGAGAACCCCGAAATGTCTGCTTTGTTCAAGCAAAATACTCATATTTTATTCTCCCATACTCACACACACGTACACACTCGTACACACTGAGAAGAAGAAGAGGGTGATGGGGTAGGAAGTGAAAAAATAGAAAGTACTTTCTTGAAAATGTTCTGCATCTTTGACTCCTGAGATGCCATGGACTTGAAATGAATGGGAGAATATTATTATCATGTTGTCGTTGTCGCGGTGTGTGGTTTGTGCAGATGACCTCCTGTCTCCCCGCACTTGCCTCCAATTGCACACTGAATTATATTTACACGTGTGGAATGAGTTGAGTCTCTCTCCACGTTCCTTCCCTTTTTATGTTCCCAACTACAACATGTATTTTCTTTCTCTTCCATTTTAGACGCTGAAAAAATTGGAGCGTTGCCAGTGTAAATGTAAGGCTCGTCAGAAGAGAAAAAAAAATCTTTTTATTAAATATAATCTGTCACATGTAAAATGAAAACAATTAAATGTACACTTTGTCATTTTTCTTTCGTAGTTATATGGTGCTGCTATGTCAAATGCAAGCCATGCATTACCCGGACCGACATTCATACGTGTAAATGACATGGTGGTTCGGAAGCCCAAGGATTTACCACTTTGTCAATTAGTCCTTCTTCCTCTTCTACTTCTACAACTACTACTACTACTACTACTACTTCTACTCTACAACGTAGACCACCCCATGTTTTCCCTCATCATTCACTCATTTCCCTTACGTCTTTGACAATTATGGCTCGTCGTTGAATGGTTGTGCATATATAAAACTTAGTCTTTAGAGATACTTTGTACATTTCATCCTCCCTTCCCTCTCTCTTACCTTACTCCTTAAACTTGTGTGTGTGTGTCTGTTACTAGGATAATGTGTATAAAAATTCATTAAAACGCACCTCCACCCTCACACACACACCTTTTCTTTTTTGCTGATCCTTTGAAAATTCTCTTGTTCCTTTTTTTCCCTTCCTTTTTCTTCTCGTTTATACAAATTTTTAAGAAGTAAAATAGACGTACAATTTAAATTTAGTAGGCCATTCCAAATTTTTTATATATACATTTACATTTATATTGTACACACACTACACACACACACACACACTGTATAAATATACGCTAAACAAATAATGTTGCAAATTTTATGATATGTAGCTAGTAAGGCTTTTCTCCTCATCCTCTCTCTCTCTCAATTTCACCTATTCTCTTTAGCTATACGTATATATACGGTACTTGTATTCAAAAAAACAAAAATTCTAATGTTGTTCGTGTCCGTTTTCTATTAATCGAGCCTACACACACACATACAAAAAACATCGTTGTTTTCATATAATGTAAAAATAATGATACTGAAAAATGTAGAGTAATTCCGCAATAATCATTTTTAAAGAGTCGACTGCGTGTAATAAAAACAGGTTATTATCACTGCTGGTGTAACGTGTGTGTGTTATGAGAGAGTGTGCAGTTCATAATTTGTTCATGATTACATGTCACTCATTTTTTGATTGCAAATGACTATTAAACTATTATACACCCATATATGTAGCAGTGTAATTTTATTTTACAAAAATAAATTACACCTCAGCAAAAATTTGTTGCTGTTGCTGTTTGCCGTTGTACACCTTAAAATTCCACGGGATGCTCGAAGGATGCTTTCACTCTCGATCAATTGACTTGTAGACATGACTGTGGACTTTGATAGAAAAGAGACATTTATTCTTTTTATTAGTTTTGACTATTATGTACATTTATGCATTTAGACTATAAAGAAGGCAGTGAAGGGCATAAATACAATGATGTGACGACGACGTTGAATTCAAGTGGATGGAGACGGAGGGGAGGTGTTGATGACGTTCTTGACATTGGACAAGATGATTGCGCATTGAAACAGTAAACTTACACATACACATTTAATAATTATATTAACAAGTATAAAATATCCCTACATTTCGTATACAAACCAATACAATGGAGTATTATGACATATTCCGTAATAAATACAAATGTTTTTTTTTAAAAAGAAAAAAAAGCCCTATACACGCTATATGAAAAATAAATAAAGCCACCAATGATAATTGAGATGTACAAGAGCAACGTAAATAAATATGACACAAAGAGAGAAGAGAGAGGGAGAAGATTGTTTAAAAGCTTATCTGTCATCAAGTAAAACAGACAGATCCAATTTCAATCCAGAATGACTGATTTTTCTCGCCAATGTCCTTGATTGAGACGTCGACAATGGGAAGTCTTTGTGCTTTGTCCGTAGTGTACGATATCGTTGTTTTGGCCCACTCCAATTTTTTCCACTGCAAAAAGGACATGAAGTAAATTGTTATAAACTGTGCAATATTAATCATTATAGTGTGAGATTCATGGTCACAAAAATGACTCACCCTACACTCGTCCTCATTGACAGTGTAGCGTGTTCTCCTGGTTCCCCTGGCAGTCAACTCCAGGTCATTCCAGCCCATAAGTTTCAGCGCACTCCTGTAGCTTCTCTTTTGAGAGTCATAGTGAGCAGCTGAATTGAAGCAATTGTATGTCATATTTTGCTCAGCATTGGCGGAAAGTAATTGTAAAAATGTCATTTGATTCCCATCCGTCTTGTATGTAAACTGAAATAAAAACGACATAAGAAGCCATTGTTCATAGAGTTGATCGTGTTTTTTTAAAATAAAGTTTATTTTACCTGGAATCCTCCTTCCAAATCGGAAAGCCAATAATCACCAGGAACTTTAAGGCTTGGGGTCATTTCTGGAGTCTTTTCAGGCTTTGGAGTCACACATGTTGCCTTCGTATCCATGTTACAATGAACCAAAATGGCGTCCTTCGAGTCACCACCATTTGGATCCACCCAATATTCTCCAGATTTTAATTCAGGATGAGCTGCAGATAAGTCTTTACATGTTTTGGCTGGAGATTTCTTGTCCCCTGCTGGTTTCTTAAATTGTTCAAAAGTAGCTTTTAATTGTTCATAAGCTTGCAAGACTATCTTTCTTCTCTCGTCATCCGAAATCTCCTTGCCAAATATCTTAAATGGTTGATCGGCAGCCAAGGGATCTGGCCCTTTGGCTTGAGACTGTCCCAATAATGCTGCTAATGCTGCTGCGTCGTAGCCAGCTGGTTCTCCCGGAGGCCCAGGTTGACCCTGAGGACCGGGTGGCCCAGCAACACCAGGTTTTCCATCGTTACCCTGCATTCCTCGTTGTCCAGGTGGACCGACGGGCCCTGGTGGCCCATTACTACCATCCCTTCCACTCGGTCCTGAAAGAAGTGAACAAAATTGTGAGTTATGCTTTGTTGTCATATGGTTCAAGCACGTTGTCACTCACCCTTCATTCCGACATCTCCAGGTATACCAGTTGGTCCTGGCGGACCAACCATTCCTCTATCACCAGCTGGCCCCTAACACATTCATCAAAAATCATTTTTGAACCACTTGCAAAGATAACAAGTTGCCAATTTAATTGTAAAACTCACCTGTGGGCCTGGAAGCCCTTGCAACCCAATCAATCCTCGATGACCCTTTGCTCCCTTTGCACCACCGCCACCTTTCTCTCCCTTATCTCCTTGTGGTCCTGGTGGACCTGGTTTTCCTCTTCCACCCTGTCAAAAAGTATCAAAATGTATACTGCCAATCGCCAATTAATAATGGAACAATTGAAAGATTGAGTTTTACTGGAGGTCCTTCAACGCCTGGTGGTCCACTTTCTCCTCTCGGTCCTCGCTCTCCAGTGCTTCCCGGTGGCCCAGCATTTCCTGGCGGTCCTGTTTACTCAAAAAGACACTAGGTATAAGATTCCATTTACCAGTCAGTACTTTTAATGTTTCGTATATGCGTATATCACCTGGTAACCCAGCACCCCCTGGCATTCCCATCATTCCAGCTGGCCCTGGCGGTCCCTTGTCTCCAGGTCTTCCTCCTACATAAATATTCGGTTAATTTCATGTCCACTGATATGCCAAATTCCAACATGAATTAGTTACCAATTCCAGGCGGTCCGATTTTTCCCTGTCCACCTTCACGTCCAGGTTCTCCGGGTGGACCAACAGCTCCCGGTTGACCCATCATTCCTGGTTCACCCCTCTGTCCCTCACCACCCGGTTTTCCTTGAGCGCCAGGCTCACCCTATAAAATCATGATTCAAATCAACCACCATTCGTTTTCGATCAAATTATGTTCATTCATACCCCTGCTCCTCGTGGTCCTCTTGGCCCTGGTGGTCCGCTGTAAGCGAGTACAATCAAGAGTTACATATCTGTCACTATATCACATCTGTCATTGTCTTGCAGTATGATGCACTTACCTTGGCCCAGATAAACCAGGTAATCCTCTATCTCCCGGCGGTCCAATAGCACCTAATAAGAAAATCTCCATGTAATTAAATGACACTGCAATTCATGAAGTGTATCCTGACTTACCCGGTTTTCCAACAGCTCCAGCTGGTCCTTCCGCTCCACCCTCTCCCTTGGGCCCTTCCGGGCCTGGCATTCCGGACGGCCCGGGCGGTCCTGGGCTTCCCGGTCTTCCTGTGTCACCACCAGCTCCCTATTGTATCGTTGTGAACTTAATGAAACTCTCCAATTAGGTTGTATTCAAAAGAGTTTTTACCTTAATTCCCGGTAATCCTAATCCTCCTGGGGGCCCTGGAGCTCCTCCTTGACCCTACATTATGTAATAAAGTTATGTACAAAGCAATTGACCGCATTTCCACACTCATTGATGTGCTTACAGGTGGACCCGGATTTCCACTGCGTCCAGGCGGTCCTTGTGGCCCGGACTCTCCTCGTGGACCTAAGACATTTCAACAATGTCAATACAGTCCTCTTTCCGCTTATGAATTTTTGTTACAATCTACTAACCTGGCTCTCCTCGACCTCCCTTTCCACCATTTAACCCTGGTAAACCAGGCTGACCCTGCTCTCCCGGTTTTCCCAAATTTCCCGGTGACCCTTGCTCCCTGCAACACCAAAATTTCTTGTTGTTGAATCGTTCAAAGTCATTATACTCACAACATCTCACCCTTTAGGCCCTGGTAAACCTCGTTCTCCTTTTCCACCCTGAGAACCACCAGCTCCTTGAGGCCCCGGAAATCCCTGCAACCCTGTGGCCATAATGAAATTACAACTGTACATTCTTCTGTGACACTAGTCAATGTTTATAGATAATTGACTTGGTCAAATC
>WJFB01000632.1:0-53227 GCA_009870185.1 Pygmarrhopalites habei | reverse complement strand
GTTTGGGTCTGGCCAAGTTTTTGGGCCCGGGCTGGGTCTGGGTCGGGTCTAATAGGCTTTGGGCCTGGGTGGGTTTGGGATACGATTTTTCGCTTTCCCCCGTCTCTAGTATGTATGTATCGTAGGATCGGACGTAGTAGAGTGATCGTAATTTTATAGCTTGAGGTAAAGAAAGACTACCCAAGGAAAAAGAGTGAAGAAGGGTAAAAAAATATGGGAAGTAATACATAATCTTCCCTCACACACACACGTCAGCCACAGAAGCAAAAGCCATCACAAAAAAATAGAATATAGGAACGATATAAAGTGTATTAAAAAAAGGTCCCAAGTATGTACAGAAAAAAGAACGAGTTAAAAATACATAATGTATTGAAAACACCCCGGCTCATCACTTACACTTCCACACACACAACATACCTCCGTAATTAATAAGGTATTTCAATTTTATGCAGGTGAATCCTTTGTCATTAATTATACATTTTCGGGTGCTTAGTATGCTATCCTGTCCAAAAAGGAAATATGTGCATGTGTAATGTGTCGAGGGAAGTATGTGAAAAATGTGAAATCGAACAAAAATCATTTTTTGAATAGTTTTAAAGGGCCATGAGAAAATCAAACAGATACACACACACTCCACACAGAGAAAAGAGAAGGCAGCTTAGAAGGGATCATGAACAAGGGAATCAAATTGAAAAAATGTACACGGCAAAGGTTTAAAGGTATTCCCTTTCTCTCTCTCTCTCTCTTAATAATTTGAGATTTGATTTCAAGTGCTTCATTGACAGCACACACAAACCTTGCACATCATACAAGTTTAGTGGGGGAAGACGGATCAAAATACAGGATCCCCTGCAAGTTACACAAGTACTTAGACATCTGTGTGTGTGTGTGTGTTAATACAATTCTGATTCTGATCACAATCGAAATGAAAATGAAATCTCAACTTTGTACCAATATACTTCTGTGTTTTGAAATCGTGAAAATGGAATTGGTAAAGTACGAGTATTGCGAGGATGTAAAGAGAGAGAGGGGGGAGAAAGGAGGGGAGAGTTAAAGTAGTTGAGATTTATTTATTTATCTTTTTTGACCACGACCTGAAGAGCCAGATAATTGAGAATAATAAGAAAAGTAGAGAGAGAGAGAGAGAGAGCGAGAAGAACGAAGATTCATAAAGTCCAATCGCAGCATTAGGACTTCACAAAAGGATCAAGATAGGATATTATTATTATTATCGATTTTTCGAAGGAGGTTTTCCCATTCGATACTACAGTGCAGTGTGTGTGTGTGTGAGGGAGAGAGAGAGAAAGAAAAAAGTCCAAGAAGAAGAAGAAGTAAAAAAAGATGAAGAAGGAGCCAGTAACTTGTACTTGTACAGAACGACGGTGTACGTGTGTGTACACACACACATATATAAAAGATAATTTTTCATGATGACCCCCGGTTGAATATGAAAAGGTCATGTCGGTCGCGTGTTGGACGTATGCCTGCGTACCCCCACCTGCGGCTCTATTATACTTTTTGTGTAAGCGTTGAACATGTGACTACATACGGGGCATCCTCCTCCACCTCCAATAATAATATACGGGAGAGAGAACACAATACACTCCACACACACACACACACACCAATTCTTCAACACAATACCATGTTGTAGTAAGTAGTAAGAATGGTGTGTTATGCAGTAATGCAGAAAAAAAACGAAGACTGGAAAACCACTCCCCAAAAAACCAGATCATCAAACCGGAAAAATCTCTCTCCTATGATGATGTTCCCCAAAAATCTTGTTCTATCTATTATCAGCTTCTCCGAAGAGCTTCATTTATTCATTCTCTACATCTACATTACATTACATGCATACTCCGCACACACACACACACCAGCTAAACTATCTCCTAGTTTTAAGTTCAGGAGAGAAAGAGAGAATGTAGATTCTTGTGTGTGTTCTCTTGGGCTATATTCCGTACTCTCCACACACACACACACACACAAAGTGTATTAAGGGAGAGAGAGAGAAGCTCACAATTCACAATTAATGCATCTTCTATATTCTCCTCGATTCCACTCCGACTACAAAGATGACTGAGTGAAGGAGCAGGGAGGCAGGCAGCAGCTTTTCAAACAAACATATATGAAAGTGTATTTATTACTTGTATCTCTTTCTCTCTCTCTCTCTCTCTCTTTTTCTCTTAACCTTCTCCTCCTCCGTCTCTCCATTCTTCCCCATTTAAATTCACTCTTCATAATCCATATGAAACGGGAGAGGGAGAGAGAGGAGGAAGAGATACGTAATTACACCACACGCTTAGTAATAAGACATTCTGACTGACTGACTGTGTGCTGCCAGGCCAGTGAGTGTCTGTAAATTTGCGTCCCGTTCACAAGAAGAAGATGAGAGGGGGGAAAAGTTGTTAGAGAGATGGGATATTACAAGATTATGATAATATGAAAAGAAAGTATATTCTTATATTCTGTGTGTACTTGTGTTCACCATCCACACTCCCTCTCTTTTCCCTCTCCCTAATAAATACATAATGACTAAGTAGTGAGTATAGAGTGTGTGTATCTTTTTGAGAAGCTCCATTCTCCTGACACACACACACATAATGCAGAACTACAACCCAGTTTGTGCCTTGGACTAATCATAAATGCTCATCATTCCTTCAACTTTCTGTTCCCCCCTCCTCTCTCTCTCTCTCCTTCTTTCTCTCACACACAGGCACACATAAAAACAACCCTTCAATTTATGTGTAGTGTGTAACATAACATCACATTTGAGATTTGGATTCATACCTTTTTTAATACATATTTTATTTTTTCAGTCATTAAAAAAAGTCACATATTGTATTTAATAATGTGCGCAGTAGTGTCTTTTATGAGAATACTGATACATGGTGTGTGTGTGTGTGTGTGTGTGTGTGTGTGTGTGTGTGTGTAGAACAGGATGAAATGTGGATTCGCACAATTTTTACATAGTCTTGTATATATTTGTATGGAGATTGGGATGGAAGGGAGAACAGCTGAAACAAGAATAATAAGAACAGTCAAAAAAGAAGTCAACAGTTCTCTTCCTCTTCCTTCCTCTTTTCTCTTGGATGATGATGTGTACAGAATGTACAGTTTCAGTTTTACGTAAGAGTACATAATCAAAGAGAGAGAGAAGGCTGTGTGCGAGACACGAGACGCACACGCTATGTTACACAAAGTGTGTGTGTGGAGTCTCAATCTCGTGAAAATAATAATAATATGCAAAATATGCAGGGAATAAAGCACCTGAAGGAGCTTAAAAAGAGGAGTAGGAAAACCCGACGTCCACGAAAGATATGTATGTGTGTGTATAGAGAGAGAGAAAGAGAGGGAGAGAACAATATCCACGAGCTACAATTCATTGACAGACAGAGATGGACAACGGTTTACGACCGGTCTTCTTGTCTCCCTTTCATTAAATCCGTCGTCATGTCAGTCAAGAGTCAACGTGCTTTTCCATTTTTTTTTCATTCCTGAAGAGAGATGTACAGTACTATCATTTGATATGGAAATAGTAGTAGGGAAAAGTCATGGCGAGGTGTTCAGAAAATATATTATAATATTATGTAGTGCAATATAGGTAAGGAATGGGACCCTGGAGCTTGGCGGAGTGTTGTGCAGAAAATATATTAGTCTGTCCGTATGTACTCTGTGTGTGTTGGAGAGAGAGAGAGAGAGAGAGAAGAAAAGAGAGAGGATTTTGAAGTGCGAGATGTGGAGGTGCGCTACATACCAATATTTAATTACGGGCTTTAGCACGCGATGAAATTGCCGAAAGATAAACTTGCTTAACCATAAAATTTAAATTAAATTACAATTTAATAGTGGCATGTGTATTCATCCGCCCCAGAGAATGCTAACACACACAGGTACACCACTGAATGACTACTACCACCACACCACACTCCCTCACTCACTACTACACACTACACACTGACTCTACACAATTTATAATGGACAGGCAACGTGTGCTCCACACACACACACACACACTACTCACACAACTTACAACGTACGCTGTAGTGCCAACTAAGCGGAGGACACTCTAATAATATCAAACTTTGACGTTAACATGTTATTAATTCCAGTGCCGTCCCTTCTACCTCTCTTGTAATATATTGTGTGCGAGGAGGATGAGGATGAGAGGAACAGGGAATTACATCGAGAAATTTTGAGGGAAAGAGAGAGAGAGAGAGAGAGAAAAGTTGGAGAAGGAGGACGACGATTAATATTTTCACAGAATACCATAACTCAGAATGATGGTCATTCTAATTACAATATTTACCACACACACATTTTAACCCTGTACTCCCCACACATCATCACACACAAGCACGGGGGTAAAGAGTGCTTTATGTGTGTGTACATGTCAAATATTAAAAAATTGTGTCAGCTCTTCATTTTTTCCTGCAAGCAAAGGCAAAGAGGAAAATCTCTTTCTCTGAGACGAGTAGCGTTGGGTGGTTTAAACTGTACTATTTCACAGTTTGAGGGCAAGCTTCTTTTTGTTTGTCCAAATAATTAGACCACAAGGGTCATTGGTTGACTACAGAATTTAAGACATGGAGATCCCTTCAAATATTGTGTGTGTTTTATATTTGAGACACTTGAAATGAGAATTTTGTTGAGAGTGATGAGTAGTACAATTAAAATTTTAAAAAAGACCCTGGTCATTAAAAATTGCATTAAAAAAATACAATTGTTTCCAAGTATTCAAAGCCATGTACAGATATTCTGAAAAATGTAATGACAAAGGGAAATTAAAAATTCACACATACGCTGTCTCTCTCTTTCTTGACATGATTCGGAAGTGTCTAGGGAGGAGGAGGGAGGAGATATTAGTGACTCATGAACATGTACAGTAGTAGTGGGTAATGGGCTCCTTCTTGTGAAAGGATGTGTTGTGTTGTTGTTGTGTGTGTGTGTGTGTAGAGAACAAGAGAGAGGAGGAGGAGGCAAGATGCAAATGGAAAGATTGACGTGTAATATCGGATCTCATTCCCTGGTTAAATAGGAAAAAGAGTGTGCCGCGCGATAAACATTTTCCTAATACTAATTATGTACCAATCAATCTCTCAAATACCTTGATGCTCCATTAACTCTGCACATTCATTGCAAGAAAGAATCCACACACACGCCACACATGGGATAATATAACACCCGTCCTCTTCTTCTTCTTGTTATGCAGTACTTGGATGAGAATTGTGTCTTTCAAAAGTACCATCCATCTTCAATCCAATGATTCATTTCTCCTCTCTCTCATTACTCTTCTCCTTGGCACAATAAGGATATAATGTGTGCTTAAACATGAATTTCTGAGAGAGAGAGAGAGAGTCCGAAAGGAGATTGAGTATTGTGATGGAAAAAGTTGTGTAAAAATTCCTCATTGCTGGTGATCTCACCCGTCCCCCCTTCCCCCTTCTCTCTCCGTCTCTCTTTTTCTCTCTTGTACCATCCGAAAAGTTGAGGTAATTCATCTGTATGTAAAACTGATTTCCAATCAGTTGAAACAAATCATATTTCCACATGTCATTTCATCTGAAAGGATCTTGCAACTGCCTTAGTGATTAATGAGCCTCAATGCGTGTGTGTGTGTGTGCAGTGTGTACACCTACCCCACCGAATACGATTACAACTACTTACACAAAGTACATGACTAAAAAAGTAATATTCATTGGTAGCATTCCTTATTTAACTAAGAAAATTTCAAACAATGGCAATGGCAAAGGTAACTCCTTTCTTAAGGAGTCCAAAAAGTTTTTTGACCTTTTACTCCAAACTCCACTCACAATGTAACAGTACAAGGGTCATTCTATTTCTAAACGCTTCTCCACATTTCCATTCTAGTAAAATTGAAAAGTGTGTGATTATTTTGTAAACAGAGAAAAATACTTTTAAGTAAAATAAGGATTTTACACACAATTAGGTGCACAAACATTTCCCCTAGCCAAAGTATGGAGAGTGTGAAAAACAAAAATGTTTGTGTGTGTGTGAGAGAGAGAAAGAGGCAGAGTAGTTCACAGACATAATTCTATTTTTGAGGAAAGGTTTGTCTCGACGCTTGTCACCTTATTGACCCACACACACACACAACTTTTGCCCTTTGCCATCGTCCTTAGTTAGCGGTGGTGAGTGGAGGGAGGCTGCAGTTTACAGATTACATAAGTTTGGTGCTCAATCCGTCCCATATTATTATTAGTTCAACTGCCCAGCCTCCTTAGACTGGTCGGCCTACGTCCGATGACTATCCCAACAAACAACAACAGAGAAAGAGAGAGGAGGAGTACTCACAGAGGAGCCGCTCATTAGAACTGTACAAAGCAGAGTGTCTACGGTTATTGATAATATCTTCCATGTGGTATACTGTGTGTGTCTGTATTATTTCTACATTAATGTACTTAAAAGTGTGTTCTTTATTTCCAAGTCTCGCTTTTTAACAACTTTTTCCTCTCTCTCTCAACTTATCATCATCAGGAAACCATGAAATTCACATAAACGTGA
Source organism: Pygmarrhopalites habei (assembly GCA_009870185.1). Lineage (NCBI taxonomy): Eukaryota > Metazoa > Arthropoda > Collembola > Symphypleona > Arrhopalitidae > Pygmarrhopalites > Pygmarrhopalites habei. The sequence goes on along the minus strand of WJFB01000632.1, from coordinate 46,702 downwards.
TTATTCTTTTCCCTGTGAATTTCCGTGTGAACTGAAAAAAAAAAAGATTCTTACCCATTTCAACCTTTCATTTGACCCATGTGTGTAGGTACAAGTGTATGTTATGTATCTAATTTTAAGCAAAAGGGTAGGTTACCCAGGGTCTCTCTCTCTTTCTCCCTCTCTCTTCTAACAATGTAAATCGAAAGGGAGAGGGATTACTACGAGTGTTACTACGCGAGTATGAACGTTACATACAGCAGGTATAAAATTAAAGATCTGGATACTTTTTTTCTGGTAAAAAAGCTGTGAAAGTGTACAGATTGGAAATATTACATCTTTGTACGTACATTTGAGTGTGTGTGTGTAGAGCGAGAGAAAGAGAGAGAGAGCTCGTCTTACAATTTCCTAATATGAAGAATAAAGATGGATAATTTGATCATTTAAAAACTTGGATGATACCTTCAATTTCTTCAATACATTCCATTGTAACTAGGAATAAGAGTAGTCATTAAAAAAAGCATGAAACTGAAATAACCCGATTAAGGGCCTTTGTAAAATAACAGTTAATATCATCGTTTACTTTTAGCAGGTGTATTTTAGGATGGACTCTTGGGTACAAGTGTGTATTTAGTGTGTAGAGTACATTACAAAAATAATCTGTACAGATTGAACCCATTTTTCTTGTTGAAAATATTGTGGGGAGAATTTGATGGAAACTAACATTATTTCAGTTTTGTGAAGGCTTCAAGTGTAACATCAAAATTGAGTTGAGATTTAAGTACAATAAGTACATTCTTCCAGCGTTGTGGCGTAGAAAGAACATTTCATATTTTTCCTGTGTAAATACAAAAGTCAGAAAAATTGTAGAAATAAAAAATTGATGTAAGATTGGAAGGAATCAAAAATAAGAAATGTGACTGGACATCTCACACCAGTCCAAATTTTCTCATTTTCACTGTTAAAAATACATTTTATCCCATATTATTCTATTAATATAAAATATAAATGGTTATCTCATCTTGACACACAAATAATTTGAAGACTGCCTTATTAAACTGTATCACCCAGAAACATTTCTACTTAAATAGTAATCATCATGAGAGCATGTACTGGGAACGGAAAGAAGAATGACAGGTGAACTCCTGTTTCAGTTTTTTAAAAAAATAAGTAAATATACAAAATTTCCACATTTCTCTCCCTCATTTTCTCTCCCTCTTTTACTCTACTGAGTTACTGACAAGGTAAAAAGGGAGGAAAAGTGTGTGTGTTTGGAAATGCACAGTGAAATGTATAAAAAAGGAGGATTACACCTTGCTGTTGTGTGTGTGTGTGTTTCCAGGGATAAATACGAAGTAATGTTGATGCTGGTGAAGATGAGGAGAGAGAAGGATTGACGGAATGATGTTGTGGGGATGATGTAGTGGTGTGTAGTACTGTGGTATGCAATCGTCCACATTTATACTTGTATTTTCTAGAGAATAGAATATGGCTTGACTGGAAAGAGAAGCAGTGACTGGAGTAGACAGAGGTTTTCATTTTCATTGATTAGGCCCTTTGGCTAAGTCCAATTAAGTTCCACTGTATATTCCCTCTCCCCCGTTCTCTCCCTTTCTTTCCCTGTTCATGGTGTGTGTGTGTGTGTGGAAAGAAAAATCATTATGTAGCCTGGTAAATGTACACTTTATGAGCTCCACATAGTTACAATGTATTTCTTACCTTTTGTACCAATGATCACACACACACTCACACACAATGGTCGCTTTGGTAGTGAAGATAATATATCATAACTGCACAGATACAGATTGATATAAACACAGCACACACACACACACACACACAATCCCATTGTATTTTGACATGGGTCGTTCGTAGGACTGTGTGTGTACGTGTGTGCAGTTTTTTCCTATTGTTATTATTAGTTATTGTGACTGCTCACACACGGATTAATAAGAATAATTTGTTTCTTTCGGAATTCATAATGTTATGACGGTGGCTTGATAAATTACACACACATATTTTGTACATTTTTGTTAATTATTATTTTCAATCTACACCCATCCACACACACACACATCCTTCACTTGTGAGAGAGAGTGGATGAGTGGTCACTAGACTAGAAATGTGAAAGGGATTATCCTACTTGAGCGCAAAAAACGGGAGGAGGAGGAGAGATCTCAAAAGTAAATATACAATTTCATAATGAGACTATCAATGAGAATTTATCATTTTGATCAGGGGTTAAGCTGAAACCTATCCTCCTCATTTTTTTTCCATGCTCATCTCATCATCAAGTGGACATAAACTAAAAAGGGTTCCTCACTACATTTACAGTACATGTAATATTCCACAATATTTATGGTAAAAGCAGTCCACAGTTCAGTTCTCAGAGGGAGTATACACTGGAATAATATATGTAGAAAGAGAGAGAGCAAACGTTCCTACTCGTCAGTCAGACCTCAGTTCCACACAAGAGCAACAACAACAGAAAATACAAGAAAGGCAACAAAGAGAAGCCTTTTAACAATTATATAATACCTCTTTCGGTTCATTATGAACAAATCAACGGATGAACAAGAGCTCTTGAATAACTACTACACAGATAGTACTAGATTCCTCCTCCTCCTCCTGCACACACACACACATTTCTCTCTCTCACGAGAACCACAGAGGAGATTTTATATTAGTATTATTATCATCGTATTTTCTCATTATATTCAAAATGTGACGTTACTCATCTTCCTCTCTTCATCTTTTGACTAGAATATGGAATTACAGTTTGAAATATTTTACAGGAGGAAAAATTTGACAAATTTTGATTTTCGACTCGGAATTCTTTGAGTTAGAAACCAAATTACGGAATGTTCGGTACTACAGGGGAAAATGTCTGACTTGGAGTAACTGAAAAATTTTCGGATTTTTTTTAGTGTAGTTTCGTACACAATTTAGAAAGAATGTAAAAACAAAAATATATATGTGTGTGATTATTTTGATGATTGTATTTGTGAATCTAATAGAGCCGGATTGTAATGAAGATTTGTCGACATCATTTTTTTCTCTCTCTTCTTTACAGGGTGTAGATTTTATCTACACCCGAGAAGAAGATAATGGTTGACCTGATGCTGATCAGGTCAACCTTTAGAACATGTTGTTTTTATGACTCTGATGACAACCATGTATATTTTCTCTACTGTATTGTGTGTACTGTACTGTACACACTCATTCTCACTGAGTGTGTGTGTGTGGTGTAAGCGTGTGTCCGCGTGTGTTGTATGAAATGAAGTGAACTAAAAGGGTTGTAATAGGACAGTCGGATAAAATATATTGTTGTTGTCCTGCCGTGGTCTCGTGTTGAGATGACTGTGGTGGTGTGGCGGTGGAAGAACGTTGCCCGTGAGCAATACTAACGGGTGGTTGAATCTCCGATGTGCTAGTAATGAAGAGTAAAAGCCATATATACGTACAATCACACTGGGAGGAGGAGAAGAAGCCTAATGGATGGACTATACAGGATTTTTCCTCTTTCCCTTAATTATGCTACAGAGAGAGGGAGAGAGAGAGATGAGGTGCATAATGAATTGTATTTACACTTATACGTTAGTAGAGATTCCTATACTAGGAGTTAGACATATGATGCACTTGATAGGCTTTTTCCTGATGACACCAAACAAATACAGAGAGAGAGAGAGAATCTTTGAATTCAAAGATTTGTATGAAGATAGAAATAATTATGAACAAACTAGATAATCACATTGTGTAAAAGTGTTTGAATCCATGCCGTATGAAAGAAGCAAATGGAATCGATTTAGAGAGGTATAGATAATGCGTATGAACATCAATTATATGGAATTAATTAGAATAATGAACTTCGTACATTGCTCATTAGGCAATACATAGTGTTTCGTGCAATTGAATGGAGACCAAAATGAGACTAACAAAGCAACCGGACTCACTGCGTGAAATCTCAAGAGAGAGAGGGGAAAAACAGTGCTAAATAAATTGACATGACGTCTGTAGCCAGCCATCCCAATCTCCGCCTTGCTAAACCAAACACAAATAAATCATCTTCTTCATACTACATATATTATAGTATAGTAGATGGTATTATGGTATACAATGAGCATTGTACGGCCTAGACCACAGATTTATAAAAATACTTTATTATTTCACTGAAGATTAGTCAGTGGAAGAGGAAGAGGAGCGAAGATCGGGACGGAGAAACTTGACATGACACAAAAGACGATATTTGCACAGTATGGCAATGGAGCATATTTTTTGACAAAATGGATCATGAAGGACGTGAAATGAACATATAATATGTAAACACACAGGTTTGGCAAGCTGTCAATACAATATAATGAAAGACAAGTCATGCTATGTACTCAAGTAATTAGCACTCTATTCGAAAGGGAAATCCACGGGAAGGGAAAAAAGTGCCATTGTCGGAGCTAATCAAAAGACTTTACTTTTGACCACACACATGGTCGATTTCCCAGATTTGTACTTGCTCATTCCCCCCGTACCCTTACCTAGTATTACCATACATACATGGGGTAACTTAATGCTATTAAAAGGAGACTACCAAAGAGATTGTAAGGTAGTTTAAGGGCCTTTTCGACACAGAGTGTGACCTCTACACATTTGGAATGGAAAATCTAAGCAAATAGAAAGGAAATGGTCGTTTTTCTCTTGTTCTAACTGTCATTTGTATTTGACAGAGAAGTATTAGCTATTCTAGTTTAGTATGCAAATATTAAAGTGTATTTTGATGACCGTTGGCATAGTTAACTTCCTGTTTTGATTAAAATAATCATTTTGTTAGATTCAAGGAAAACCTTTGAATGGGGCATTGTGCCTAGGCGGGTTCTAAGCATTTTGTGGCGCACAAATGGTCATTCAAATCCACTCGTAACGACTCATCGTATTTCTTCAAAGGGATTACGACAGTTGTAACGGTCTCTCTCTGTCTGTGGCCTCCTTTGACACAATATTTTTATTGTCGGAGTCTATTTATAAAAAAAAAATTACATTATTGTTTTGAAATACTCCCGTGTCATTGTCATTGTGGGGAACAGTCGAAATGTCGGACTTGCAGGAATTTACCATGGTAAGGCGAATTTAATTCATCCTTTTTTCCGAATCTGTAAAATTCCAAAAAAAAGTTCCTCTTTTTCAAGGTGATGGGAGTGTCTACTTACTTAAGTAGTGTGTGTGTGTGTGTGTGTGTTGTAATATTATAAGATCATAATTTTCCATTATAAGATCATAATTTTCCATTTATATTTTTTTTGACAACGGGTAAAATAGAATGTGTTAAATATTGGGTGTACAATTATTGATATTTACTCAATTTGAATATTATTTTTATGACAGAATGTGCTCGAGAGAGCCAAGGCCAGGTCAAAATATATTAAAAAGACACTGGGTCAGGATACTACGATTGACGAAACAGTAGTTGACGAAGTTCAGTCTGAAATGATTCAGTCAATGGAACAAGAACCACAACTTCAACCAGCAGAAGAAGATGAGGAGGAAGAAGAAGAGGGTGAAGGTGATGATGATGATGATGACGAGAAAGAAGAAATGGAATCTTCAACAATTCCACGTCCTCCAAAGATGCCTTATGTCATTCCTCTCACTCCACATCATGTGAATGTCCAGGTCACGTCGGCTAGTCCAGGAGGTCGTGTGACTCGACTCAAGACTTTGGCCCAAACAATCAATTCTTGGGATGATGATTATTCCCATCATTGTCCTCCTACATCTCGCTTCAATTTGAGTGCTCCAGTGAGAAAGTCTGTCAATTTTCCACCACAACAAGCACCCACTTCACCCAACAAAACAAAAGGTCCGACATCTCCAAATAAATTTATTGTTAAAATTCCAACTTCTCCAACTAAAATTATAACAACAACAACCCCGACAACATCTCCTCATAAATTTATTACAGCTCCAACTTCTCCAAATAAAGTTGTTACAGTACCAACTTCTCCAAGTAAAACAATCTCCACAGAGAAGAATGAGAAGGTAATTGAGACTTATTTGTTTGGGACTAATCTGAACAAGTCTGATATCCAGAGTAAGGTTGAGACGGTCAAAGAGCAACCCAGCTACAAAGTGTCAGCCCTCGCAGAGAATCTAGAAAAGATTACAAAGCAACATGTGTCAAAGGCTGCCGAAAATAAAGAGAGAGTAAAAGAACAGCAACCTTATGTGCCAACTGCTGCTAAATTGGATGCACAACGTCTTCGTGTTTCTGTTGCTGAGAAGGCTGCAATGTTTGAAAGTGCAATTATTCCCAAGGAAGTTGACCCGACTGAATTGAGTGTCGCTGAGAGAGCCAGACTTTTTGAAGGAAAAGGACGATTCAAAAGGCCAGCTATTAGTACTTCTCCAAATAGATTGAGAACTTCTTCACCAACTCGAAATGATGTTGCACCCAAAGGTTTTGTGCCAAAACGTGGTACGTAAACAATATATTATTTTTTAAAAAAATAAGTTTACAAACCTGTCGATAAAGATTAAACACAATTTATTATTTATTTATTTGTCTAGTCCTCAGACCCAGTATGATTCCAGAGAAACCACTGAGGACCAAATTGATGCTCTTTGAGAAAGGTATCAAGGAAGAGGATTCAGAGGGATCAGAATCGGAGGATCTTTCGCCACCTCCTCCTCCACCGCCACAACAACAGCAAAAAATGTCATCACCATCAAGAAGACGGGAAGTTAGTTTTGTACTTCCAAAATCACCCTCTCGCTCACCTCCAAGATCAATGTCACCTTCACGATCACCTCCAAAGATGATGTCATCTCCAAAAGTTGTTTCAAGTCCATTATCCTCTCCGGTCAAAAGACGGTCAATTTCTCCAAAAGCCAGTTATCCCGGAGCACGGGACACCAAAAGAATTCGTGTCAACGAACCAAAACCAGGTCGAATTTATCCTTCCTTGACAGATATTGAGACAACAGAAACTGAGACTGATACTGATGTTGACAACATGCAAGTTGAGACTTCAGGAGGAGGATTTTCTGATGATTCTGGAAATTCCATTGTTAGCTGTTCCAGTTTAGGAACTTACATTGAACGTAAGGCTATTGAAAATAGTCCTACAAGAATTGAAGCTCGACCGACAAGTAGATATCGACCTTCCATGTCAGCCGTGCCTTCTGATGATGTGAGTCACATTAATTTTTGTAATACAAATTTTGATCTAATTTAAAACATTAATATAAACAAATTTTATTGCTTTGATTCCTTGATTGCACTTTTGTTTTTTAAAAACCATTTTCTATCCAAACCTTTTTATTTTTAATAAAAGAAACAAACTTATTAACACGCATAAATGTCTTTACTACATTCATTTCGTTTCCTTTGTAGTTTAATGCTTCTTTGGCATGTCAACAAGTGGATGCTTTTATTGATGAGGCTTTGGAGGGACAAGACTTTAGTTTGGAAACAGTGATTGACGTAAGTTATTCTCATTTCTTAAAGCTGGCAACTTTGTAAAACGCTCATAATTGATAGAACGTATTCCCATTGATTTAGAAATCTTTTAGTTTCTAATTTTATAAAATTAAGTTAAAAATCACATTTTTTGACAGGATTCGAGCCCAGTGGCAACGTCATCTCCACTAAAAAATAAAACCAGAACTCCGTCCCCAACTCGTCAGAATCAACTGTTGAATCAACAACAATTGGTTCATACAGTGAGTTTTTACCGTCTACAACAGTCTAAGGTAACTTTAAATTAATTTTGTTGCCAATCCTTTTGTTTTGTAAAATAGCACAGAAGAATCAAAATATTAAAGTTGTGACATTGTTAACAGGGAAGTGCGACCCCTCAACAGATTTTTGTTACACCAAAAAGGCCAGTAGTTCCAGCTGAATCGACGAACAGTCCAACTCCAGTGGCAGAGCGTACGTTTTCTCATGAGGACAAAGTTAATGCACTTATTCGTAAATTGGGTGAAGAGGTAAGCATCTTGTATCAATTTTTACCTAGTGAAAACGTTTCTTTTTGTTTCTTAGTAATTGTCTTTAATACAAATCAATTTTGACTTGTGAATTCTGTTGTGAAAATTTACTAGGTTCAAGCACAGCAACGTTCCATTGCCCAAGCCAGTAAAGCATTAAGTTTGTGCAAGTCTACATTGGAATTTAGTGACTCGCAGGAAAATGTAGAATGTGAAAGAATTTTATTGATCGCAAGTAAGTTTTCCAGCAAAAATAAAGCATACCAAATGTTTTTGTAATATTTGATAAAATGTAAATTTGAGTAATTGTGATGATACCTTAATCTTTGAAATTTTAATAGCTCAAAAACACGGAGCTCTCATGAATGAAATTCATCGTTTGAAAACTGAAGGCATTCTGGGACGAAAGGAGATTTTGTCACCCAGCAAACATGACTTGAGTCCGTCTTGTCAAGGACACATGACCCTCTTGGACGTTGCAGTTCAGTTGAAACGAGAATTTGTTAATATCGCCATGAAGGGAGAAAAAGTCTACCACTTTTTGGCTCTAGCTAAATATCGACAGCAAGTTGAGGCTAGTACACTCGTGTCAATGGGCAATGGAATAAGTACAAGCAATATTCATGGTGGAGTTTTGTACTTTCCAAATTCTTTCACAATCGGAGATTTAGATCCAGACTTTAAGGTGACGGTGGAAATTTACATGTTGGAGACCATGAGAGAATATTTACCTCATGAAGCAAAGTACCATATCAAGAAAGTAAGGAGTTTACCACATTTCAAAATTATGACTTGATTTATTTTTTTTGAAATATTAAATGTGTAACGAGAGACCAAAAATATGCATACGTTGATCATAATGTGTTTCAAATGTTGGGATGCTCAAAATCTACAAGTTTTATATTTGAATTATAGGATAACAAAGGAAAACAAACTCCCAAGAAATTGAAATCAGATTCACAATCAAAGGCACTGTTCAGACATTTCCAGCACAGTCCTGCTGGGCCGGATGCTGTTCAACCATGTCGATTCAAAGCTGTCGGAAGTTTGAATATTGACATCAGTACTCTACAAAGGACTCATTGGACCCTTGATAAAGTATTACACACAAGTCCTTTGGATGGGAATGTATCAATCAAGATTCAATGTCGAGCTGAAGGTGGTGTGGAGGAACGTGGATTTTTGACAATGTTTCAAGACGTGTCGGGTTTTGGGGCTTGGCATCGACGTTGGTGTAAACTAACTCCGGCAGAATTATGTTTTTGGATGTATCCAGAGGATGAAAATGTCAATGTAAGCTTCATTTTTTCTCTCTCTCTCAATCAAACAGAAAACCTTTAAATAAGTATTGAATTAATTTACTAATTGTCATTTTTTTAAAGGAACCATTGGGAAGTATAACTCTTCGCTCCTGTGTCACAACCAGAGTGGGACCTGTTGCAAGAGACGTGTGTGCCAGGGCGAATACATTTTTGTTAGTAACAACCCGTTTACCTCAAGCAGGGGATCGAGACTCCCTTGTCACATCATGTCGTGAAAAGTACACAGCCGTTCGTCACTTAATTTCCGCTGACACAAAGGAAGAACGAGATTTGTGGTGTAAACAGTTTAATCGGGCTTTGGCCAACCTACGAGCTTGGGATCCTCACGCACACTCACCAGATGATTCTCTATTTTAGAGCTGCCAAATCTTTCATACACAATTATAATGACTGTCGTCTCCGTCTTTGTTCATGATTTAAATATGATAATTTTTAAAAGTTTTTTTTATTCCTTTTATAATTCGTAGCTTCTACTGTTTGTCCAACTTTCCAGATTATCGAGCAAAGTCGTGACAAAATTCAGATTATTATGTTCAACCACTTTTGACGTGTTAATATCTTGTACGTAAGAAAATGTTAGAAATTGACAAATTACAATATTCCCATCATTTTATGTGTACATAAATGGAATACTTTGTTTCTTCATATATAATGTGTGTAAAAACAAAAATAACCACGTGCTTCAAATTACTTTTGTAATAATAAAATCAACTATGGTTTTTCACGCGTATTTGTAAATTCACCAAAAAAATGTTCAGTGTACTGAGTATATATTTTATTTTATTTTAAAGAAAAGACAATTAGGATTTGATTTTTTTTCCATTACATAATTTTGTAAATTCTGAAAGGTCTTGTGATCATAAATTCCAATTCCCCATTTTGGAAAGTAGAATTGTACTGTTGACAAATTATACCTACAATATATGCTGACAAGTTAATAATCCAATAAGTTTATGGCTTTTAGTTCTTTTGCGGTGACAGTTTTTTTTCATTGACATGTAGGCGGTATTCATAATGTTTTTTTTTGCTTGTGATATCTGAGGTTGAGAAGTTGATGAATTGCAACATCTTAATTTCATCCCTGTCAAAACTCACAAAAAAAGATAATTGATTCAATGAAATTTTTCCCCACAAAAAGGAAACTTTATGAAGCTATTTTGGTATACTATCTATTACAGGGAGAGAGAAAAACCTCATTTCTAATAGAAAAGAAAATGCTGACAGTGCAGACAGCTTGAATCATGAGTCATGGAACTCTCAAGTATGTGAAAAACGACTGTTTTTAACCTTGAAACCTATAAGTATTGTAAATAATATGCACAGCTTTTTTTACAACCTCACCGGCTAGACACCAGACACACAGGCATAATAATAATAATTGACGGGGGTAATAATGATCATTTTAGACAAAACAAAATATACTGGATTTTCTATACATTGTTGCGTGAAGCATCAATGCTTGCATCTCATAAAATTCTTTGAGTAAAGACTGATTTTATTAGTCATAAACAACAAATAAATTAAAACGAAATTCTACAATATTTTCACCATAATAATAGTATAGTTTATGAAGAAAAATTTCTTTGGAATATAATTACACGTGCCGACTTGGTTGTGTGTAATAAAAATTATATTATTGCACCCGTTTTTTCTCTCCTTTACCATTTCCTGTGCTTCTCCCATATATTATGACTCTACTTATGCGATTAGTTACACTTTTTCTCTGAGTGGTTCAGAATGTGTATGTGTGCTCATATCATTCATTTATCATACGTTGTTCTCATCAACATTTCCATGTACAAACTTAACTTAATGTTGTGACGGAAGACGAATAAAATGTATTTTCATTCAGTTTCGAGTGAGTGAGTGTTCAGTTGGCAAGTGAAAGCAATTTTGCTTCAAAGCCTCAAAGCTTAGTGTGTAAAAAGCCATTCGCTCATCAACTCCGACTAAAGATAAGACAAAATAAAAGGATGTCAATTAAGGGAAAAAATGAATGAGAATGAAACAAAGTCAGTGAGTAATAAAATATTCTTTCCTTTCTATATTACTGTAGTATGTATCTGTAGAAGCTCATCCATGACATGTAATAAATGGTGTAAAAGCAATTATAATTCTTCTAGATTGCACCACGGAATACAGTCATGTCCATGTACACCGCCTACTAATTTATTTCTTTATATTAACAATCGATCATTCCATACTAACTATGTACGTACAGTTACAGTTGCATTATCTCTGTCCATAATAAATTTTGCCACTCTGTCCAGTTATAAGGTTGTTTCAAAACGCTAATCTTTCAAGAAAATTGGTTTCCAATACTTGTGTTAAAATAATTGTCAAAATGAATGGTGTGACAGAAATTTGAGTAAAATTAGTACAGTTCTTAAAATGATAACAGACGCTGCGTGTGTCATATCTCAAAAGTTTTTGTCAACTTTCGTCTAGTGAGCCTAGCGAGTAAGCTACATTATCTGTAATAGTAATATCATTTCCCTGTATGTAACATGTAATTTAAAACTCCACGTTAATCATTCAGTAAAATTATACTGGCTCGACTAAAGACTAGACAAGGATCACTCACACCAAATGTTCAAAAATGTCAATGACATACCTTTAATAAAAAGTTTCCTTTTTTACACATGGAAGCTATTCGTATTTTACGACTATTTTTGCTTACCTTTACGCTGTACTGTATCCTATTAACTATTACAACTGCCAATGATAAAAATAACAAAGCAATAATAATAATTTCAATATTATTATTGTCTGCCGATACTTTTCCTACAACGTGTACGCCGTACGCCATTCTTCGCATAACACACGCACACTGAACAGTTTTTGTGCTTTCACCAGACCACACACACATGTTCCCTAGACATGTTTTATCCCTTCCATTCCCAATCAGACCATACACACTACATACCTGGTATTTTTGCAAATAAAAAGAAAACAACATTCTGAAAGAGAGTGCCGCAAGAATCCTTTGCCAAAAACTACAACTCTTCAGACGTTGGGTTGAGTGCAAAAAAAAACTAAATACTATTCCTTACTACACGGGTCATAAAAACATTGAATGAATGAAAGACTTGGGTAGTATAATGATGACGTAGCTTTTTTCTCTCCCTCTTTTTTGTATTCACATGTTCAACAATGAACTTGTGATTTTGATGAGAGTCGTAAAAATTCTCAGGATAAATCCACATTTGTGAGATGCTAATTTTGAGTCATTAATTTCTTATTTATTGGGGGGAGCGAGACAGGAGAGTGACAACAAGAAGAAAAGAAGACGATGATAACAAATTGCTGAGTTCTAAAGACCAGAGCTTAGTTTTTTTCCTCATCATTTTTTCCGAGTCTATCCGTTTCTCTCCCCCCGTTGTACATTATTATTATCTTTCTGTATAAATTCCCTACAAACAATTAGCCTGTACCTGTACAGTATAGACAGGTTGAAGATTTTTGGAATTGAAAGGATTTGACCCTTGGGTCCTAGGTAATCGAGGACGGGAAAAATTTCTGTATTTGTAGTTTTTCGATTCGGATTCAAATAACGGGTATTTTCGGGGTTTTGTAAAAACCGAAATTTTTTTTTTCGAATTCTCTCAAAATTACAATTGTAATCGGAGGAGAACTGAATTCTAACAAAACAACTTGGAGGGTTTGGCAAAAAATTGACTAAGTCCGAGATATTGACCTTTTCGTGTAAGGAGTATACTAACTGTACAAAAGTCGTACACGTGGGTTTAGCATTTTATTGAAATACGGTCAAAATTGCATTTGGGACACTGCGTTAGTTCATTCTAAGGGTAACCCCACAGAAAATTTTCAAATATACAGTGACAGGTCCGAGAAATCGGATTTTACCCGAAGTGGTGCTTTTGTCGTATAATGACTGTACACTTGACTGAACTACTTTTCATGAAAAAAGATTCTCTCATAGTTACATCATCGTCGTTGTCTTGATCCACTTTTTCCAATAGCCCTGACGCTTGTGCTTTCGAATTAATAAACGTTGCATTATGTATAAATTGGAGTTGTAATTCGGGACACAAATGCCGTATTATACGGTCCATACTAGCGTACTCCATGTCTTCTTTCTTCATCACTCAGGGAAAGGTGGTCTTGTAACAGTCAGTAGTTCTTCACTCATTCTTGAAGTTTTCAAAAAATCTTCTCATGAGAAATATTTTTGAACTTTTGTTACTATTTGTCTTCTAATTGGAATGTCAAGGGGGGGGGGGGACAACAGAGGAGATCTGTACTTCAAAAATAAAAGCATTAGTTAAATACAAAAAAACTTTTCTACGGTTTTTTGTAGATTATCAAACACATTTAAACAAAAATAGTTGGTGTGTAGTCATAATTACCTGTTATTATTTGAAGTGTAGTCCGGCTTTTCTTGACAAGTACGAGATGTTCTTCACAAAATTTGTAAACAAATTGACAACTTTGAAGAGAGAAACTTCAATGTCCAATGATTTGAGAATTTTCTTTTAAATTTAAAATTCCCTCTTATACTCTATGACACTTTATGACGACCTCGCCGTCCGGTCTGTAAAAGGACAAATGGCCACTGGATAAAAGGCACTTGGAAATTTGTTGAGAGGAGCAAATCTTTTTTAAGAGTAAATTTACATATTATTTATTCAAATTATCTACAAAAGTGTAGAGGAATGTATTGAAACTTTTTTACCTAGTTTTAATTCAAACAAAAATATGTGTCTTATCATAATCAATTAAAAGTTTAGAGAAGTACATAGTTTTTAAAATTTTTCAAAATTTTATTATGAAATATGAACAAAATACCAATTTTGGTACTCTGAGTACCTTTTAAACACAATATATATAATTTCCAGTGTACCCGGCACCCGGGCCGAAAACCGGGTATTTTGTACAGCATAAATACAGCATTTATACGACTACCGGGTATCCTGCTTATACAGCATATATACGACCTATATACGATACCGGGCATTAGCATATACAGCATATATACGACATATATACGACTAGCGGGTACCGTGAATGTACGACATATATACGACGTTTGTACAGGCTCAGAAAATCACTGAAAAATAGCCTGTATACTGTCCTTATCGGGACATCTTCCATTAGTCAACATAGCAGCCTACAGGCAATGTACAGAATGTCCACGGGTTAAATACAGCTCTTATACAGCCTGTACAAACTAAGGAAAAAGCCGTATTTTGATTGTAGGGTTCCTAATTATATGCAGAGCAGACAGAGTTGTACTGTAATATTATATGAGGTTTTATTTTGGTATTAAATGGACTCAAAGTTCATTATTAAAAAATAATAATTTTATGACAATTTTCCCTCGCAGTCGTTCAGGAAAAAAAAGCAACATCCATTTACATTACAGAGAGAGAGTGAGGGTGGAAAACAATAACAGTAGATATTATGGTTGGATGAATCAAATTCAAGAGAGAGGAAGAGGAATCATACAAAAACATTAATACACAATAGAATATTTTCCAAATGTGTATTCTCACATGTACAAATGTGTAGTAGTGACGAAAACATCATCCTCTACATGTGTGTGTGTGTTATTCTTATTATCATGGAAGAAGAGGGAATGAATGGTGGTTGTAGCCGACGTAAATACGCACTATTCCTTACTCTCCTAACCAAATGAAATGTCTGGTCATAAATTAAATTCTCTTCTCTCCCTCTCTTTCTCTCTCTCCCTTGAAGAGTTTATCGTTTTGTCTGCCTCTCACACCAACAAAAGTGTATAAAGTTAGGAGCATTCGTAATAATCTTAGAATATAGTACTTTTGCTCATTTACGACCACAGGGAGGACAGGGAGAGGAAATGGAGTTCAACCTACGTTTATGGTTTAGGCTGAGACGAGAGTTATTAAAATTCTCAAACGCATTGGTCTCCCTTTCTGTCCCTCTACACACACACACAAACACAAATACATACACACTACACACACATACATACAGTCCTCACGTAGTGAGTAGGTTGTATTTTGCGCAATATGCTCTGACAGCATCTCTTTTTTGCATTATTTTCAATATTCTCTCTTTTTCCTCTTCATCCTCGTCTTCCCCTCATTCCACGCACACACACACACAACACACCCAGGCACACACAAAGTAAAGACTCGGAATTGAACAGAGTGAGGGAGGGAAAATATTTACGCAGATTACATACCTGAACCCTGAAAAGATCTGCAGCTGGCTTTTACAACTACTAGCAATATAAAGACACACGCACACACGTATATATATATACGTGTGTATGTATAGAAGTAGTACTGTGAGGAATTCTAACCCTAAACACACATAACCCTGAGTCCTCCTCTTTCTCTGTCTGTCTCTGTCTGAAGAATCCTCGTGTGTACAAACTGTAGCTCAAATTACAATACAGAGACGAGTCGTTCAAAATCCAACCCTAAAAATTTTCATGTGTAAATGACACGGGAGTAAAACGTTCCCAATTGCAAACTTCCAAAAAGGTAGAACTGTAGATTGTAGGACGGAACGACGACAACGAGGAGGACCCTCTGTAATGTGGATTGTGGATGTGTGTGTGTGTGGAAAGGAGAGAAGAGGGGGAATTGCGAAATCTCATTTTTATGACTTTGCTGCAGTTTTTACTACGCATACTTTTATTTTCACTACTCCCCTCCCTTCTGTGTGGAAAAACGACTAGTTGCGTGAGTATTGAAGGTCCTCTCTGTTCGTTCAAGTGATGAGCAAAAAAAAGAAAGAAGGGGAAATAACGAAGAGAGAGAGAAAGAGTACAGTAAGACACATTCCCCATGGGTATTTACTGGTCACTCTCTTCCTCCCTTTTCTCATATTGTTCAACATTCCCAGATGAACCTATTCATTTATATTGTACATTACACACACTTCCTCTGAACATTTTCCCTATCATATACTATCACCATATAAAAGTACTAAAAAACCACCTTTCTCTTTCTCTCCCTCTCTCCCAGAACAATTATTCCCCAACACACACACACACGCACAGATGTACACAGTACATGCACAGTATATGTAGTCCGTACCGAAAAGGACAATCCCCCGTTATATGAAATCCATGCCATATGAAATGTAAAATTTACATTTTTATTTTTTGCGACAAAAAAAATTGCATGCTGAATGTGACCCAAGTAAGTTTCCACCCGGGAGAAAATAGGGTGTCACATAAACTCGGGGATATAATGGATTACTTTGCGACTTAATTTTTGACCTGCTCGGAATCATGACTTTATTTCCCAAGCCATGCCATGCCATGTAATATATAAATTGAGGAGGGAAGAGTATTCAGATGAATGCACTCCCTGCTACTCTTGACAATTACCCCTGGACGAATAATGTGGATACTTAACCAAAAGAGAGGAGAACTCGGAGTGAGTCAACTTTCAAGTTCGTTCAGTTGTACCATGATTATTTGCCGTTTCCGGACTTCATTTTTTACATGGCAGGAGGGAAAAGGCGGAGGGAAATAGAGTCCAGTGTACCATGGTCTGATGCAAATTTTATCTGTTACTCCCTCAGCCCCGGACAATCCAACCGTTTTGTAAATTTGTTAAAGAAGAAAATGGCTCGTGGATTCTCTTTCGCTCTCTCCTCCTCCTCCTCCGCTTCTTCCTCTTTTCCCTGTGACTGTTGCTGAGACACAGCTTTTCATCATGGAGACTATAAAAAAAAGGTCCACACTCCACTCCACACACACAATACAATTTTATTAATGCCTTGGCTGCAGGTACTGGTTGTAAAGATGGTGGATTTAAAGAACTGGGATTCAAAAAAGAGAGAGAGCGAGAGTAGACCAGGGCATGACATATGCCAAGAGTTGAAGCAGCTGCAACTTGCAAATTTTTTCCTCCTCCTCCTTCCCCTCCCTTTCCGTCGTCGTCTTTTGACTGAACCAAATTATTGTTGTATTTAGCATATTATGTGTCGTTATTCTTTTGAGAAAAAATATTCTTATATCTCTTCTTTCCCTTGTTTGTCAAATCGTTTCGTTTCGTTTCATCGTGTTAATCAGTTTCTCAACTGAAAAATTCAATTCAAATTCAAAGTGCCTGGATATTGTGCGTAACATAAAGAAATCAACTTTTTTTGTCTTCTTTTTTTATATTTACAAGGGTTCATGTTCTTTGGCCACTTTTTTTGTGTGTGCGTACGAGAACGAGTCTTTTTGTGTGTGTTCTTGAACAATAATAATAATCGTTAGTTTGACTTTTCTACTAGAATTCACGCTCTCTCTCTCTCGTTTTTTATTTGAATTGGTAGAGAGAGAGAGACTTCTGGTCCCATTAATGTAAATGAAGGAATCAGACGGAAGTCTCCAGGAGCAGCTGTTGACTGTGAACAAATAAGAATTTGTAGTAATAAATTATTACTAATAATAGCAAGAATATATATTTTTTTTCTTGTCAAACTCAAAAGCCATTTATGACATGGAATAATAACATGCGTAATCATCCTGAATGTTCCTCTAACTACCTTACCAGTAATTTTCATCTTGTTCCCCTTACCCCAAAGTACAAAACCAAAGTACATGTATCATGTAAGACTGGGATTTTTAGTGAATCAATTGGTGACACAAAGAAAATATCTTTATGTTAGTTGGCCACGTGAAAAAAAAAGAATATTTATCTTTTGAATAATATGCTGAAATTCAGAAAATGTACATGTGCTCAGAGTACACAGTGTGACACGGAGGGAGGACTGGGTAATAAAATAAAAATATAAAAGCCATTGAACAAGTAGAAGCTCAACAAACAAAGTAATTCCACCGTGTGTGTGTGTGTCTTTCTCTCTCAGGAATGGAATAGGATAATTTTCCATGCAATGTCATGAGTATAATTTTTTACTGTTTGACTCTCGTGACCATAAAGGAGGGGAGTTAAAAGACTGTCAGAAATCTAGATGTATTATAAAGTGTGTGTCAATATAGAATTCTGTAGAGATAGAGAGAGATGTCATAGAGGAGGAGGAGGAGGAACATGAATTTGATAACCTATTGAACTAAAATAATTGCCAATATCGTCTCTCTCTCCCTCAAGGAGGAAGTGCTGGCTTGGCTTTGACTCTCGTCTCCTATGTGAAGAAATGGGCTGTATCCCAGAAGTCATAATTTTTTTCATGGTAGACACAATAATAGTATGCATTCTGTGATTCGACTGATTCCCAATGTACGCAGTTGGGCTTTCCTACATACATACAATTTTTGTGATGAACCACATATTAAAAAAATGTAGTAAAAGATATGTACGTCAATGAATTTTCAGGGGATTCACAACTTTGTCAATCCATCACTTTTCTCCATATCCATATGATGCGCTCTCTCTTTCTTTTTTTAGAAGAAATATCTTTAATTATCGCAAATCAATTTTAATGATCTTTCTCTCTCTGCTCCATTTTTTGACATCTTTATTCTTCTTGTGATACGTAAAATAAATGTATATAAGGGCTATAGTTATGTACAATAAAATGATAGAAGGAAGGGAAGCCGGATAAAATTTTCATGGTCATCAATGTGTAAAAAATATTATTATTGTGAGGGTAGGAGCATCAAAATGACTAATTATAATTTTTATATGGCCCAGTTGAACTCTATTAAATGAGTAACTCGCGATGAGGAATATATTATGTATGCGTGTGTGACCTATGACCTTCCCTCGTTATAGTAAATTGGTAAAAATGTTGCCCTATTTTTTATGCAACCTCTTTACAGTCACATAACTCCTCCTGATCTAAATCGACTGACGTGTGCGTGTGGGTGCTACTGTCAATTTACTATACTTTTAAGAAAAGAGAGAATTGGAATCACTTTATTTCTTGATTTCATATTTATTTACAGACCTTACCCACCCCAATCAAATGTCAATCAAAGTCAAAATATACATAATATGGCATGTGACATAATCTTGTCAAGTTTAATTTTTTTCTAAAAAAAATTGTTTGTTGTCATTCAATTTATTATGGACAATTTACAAATTTTTCTGAGTATGCAATATTTCCATTCGGAAATTTATAAAGTGTAATTTGTGTCTTGGAAATTGATAGTGAGTGTTCCATCAAAAAATAAAATGGATAATATGATATATAAATATGATAAAAGAGAGACTCCCTTCAATCATCCGATTTTATGTAAACTTAACCTTGATTTATGAGCTTGTGTGACTGTGTCTACGATACGCTACAATTTTCTGACATAATGCAATCTGTTCTACTATACAATAAATAAATGAATAAACGTATTTTAAAGGAAATGTTTTTGTGATTTCAAAAATGGACATTTTATTTTAAAATTTTATTTACTGTTCAAAAAGGACAGGACTGGACTAATAATAATAATTTTAATTTTTAAAGTATACGTTGGATTTGACTGTCTGATAAAATAAGAGACATTGTGAAAATACATCAAAACTTCTTGAAGGGGGAGTGAACGACATGAGAGGCAAAGGAGGAGGAGGATATCAACACTAAATTAAAATCAATACTCCGTATCTAATGCTACTTGATCCCTAAAAGACGACTTGCGATGAAGATGAATACAAAGAGAGAATTTGAATGGTTGACATGCACACCCACGAAAAAAAACATGATTTGACAATTGTCATCCAATCACCACCATCTAATTTGAGTGTGTGTGTGTCTGATTTTCCGAGAAGATTTTTCTTTTAAGATGCAAATTTTATGTAAGAACATATATGTAGGTAAAAATTCATATTTTTTCCAATATTTGATTTCAGATAACGGATTAAAGGTTGTCTTTGTAATTTTCAGTATTTTTTTTCTATTTTCAATCACATACACAGACACGTGCAGTCCACAATTTTGGTTAATCAAGGGAAACATCCTAATATTCGATTTACCTTATGTTATTGTACACACCATGTGATGACATGCGACTCACGTGTGCGACACGTGATTTCTTTTATTGACACCACCCCCTCCAACCATCCTACTTCATTTCGTAATCATTTTTATCTGTCTAAAATCTACAGAAAATAAGACATTTATTCCCATATTTATTAGCAGTCTCCACTCCTCCCACCTCCACTCTAATATATTATAATACAGAGGACGGGACTGGAAATTGGCTTTCGATTGAGTGTGTATCAATTTCAATCCGCTCGATCCTTTGTTCCCTCAACCCAATGGATGACAATGGGAGAAGAATGGATAGGAAGAGAAAGGAGGGATATGATAATATATATCGTCAGAGACGAACAGACAAGGAGTTCTTTTACGATAGTCAGGATTTTCCAGCAATGGAAAAAATCCTGTTCCTACAGATTCACTGTATAAAATATATATGAAATGAATTCTGTGTATGTGTGTGTGGGGCGATTCAGTCAGAGTGCAGTTTTCCAGTTCTCTTTTTTATCTGCATCTCTCTCTCTCTCTCTGTAGATTTCGCTCTTCTCGAGTAGTAAGGAGCATTCGCGATCTTGGACGACTAGTGGGAAGAACTCACGCCAAGCCAAGTCAAAGCTTGTCTCCTCGTGTAAAGTTAAAACAGTGAGAGACTGGATGGGGAAACGGCAGTGAGAGCCGTGCTTTCAAGTGGGCATGTTCTTCCTTTTTCCTCCAAAACTGGACTCAGAGAACTGAGAGTGAGAATAATAGTGAGTGTGTGTGAGAGCGAGAGTGTACATTCACCGTTTACAAAAAGTGTACTTACTTACTTTGTCTCTGTGCTAAATTGTAATAGACTGTAGACAGTTAATGTAAGCTAGTGACTTTTTGTGGCTTTCACACTAAAAATTTTAAATACTTCCCCAAGTGTCCAATATTCATTTAATTGTTAAACGATTTTTTTTGTGAGATCCAGTTAAAGATTACATGGAGTAGGAGTGGAACGTGTGTGCTCTTACTTAATGTGGTCTGTGTATATTTAATGTGAATTGAACGGAACTCAATTTGTGTGAGACTTGAGAAAGAAAAACGGAGGAGGACACAATGTGAATTTCTCCCTTCCTTCTTAACTAGTTTCAATTAGCAGATTTTCCACCACCTCCTCTTCTTGGTTTGTCTCATCCCTCGTCATCTAACTGACAGTTCAGTGTGTTGGTATAAAAAAGTAAGAAACTTCATTTGATACTGTGTATGTTGTTTGGAGAGTGGGAAAAAAATATTTTGAAGGAATATTATATTTCTATGCCGAGTCAGCAAAGATTTCAGTAATCAGTTACAAACACACACACACACACACACACACACACACGAGAAAGATTGGATCCAGCTTCTGAAGGAATGAAAGAGGAGGATTGATAGAGATAATTTTATGTAGCTGAGGTTGGTGAACTAATTGAACGTAATTGAGCCTTCACCGGCATCCACACACACACACCACCACACCACAAACACACGCACACACAGCATACCAGACATTCTCATCTTGTGTCAAAACGTTGACCATGCGAAGACACATGAGTGGGACAGGACACGTTTAACAGGTATCATTTTTCTGTTCAAATTGATCTCCTCATTCATTGACTTTGACTTGTTTTTTCTGTATGTACGTGTGATGTGTGCGTATGTGCTTCTTCACTTGAGTAACATTGTTGTGTACTTGTTCAAAAAGAGTAAAATAATATTCCTTTCACGGACTCCACAACTGATATGATTAGTAAAACGGAAGAGAGGAGAGAGAGAGAGAGGGAAAGGAAACTGAACTTGACATGTGTTTGTGATGCGTTTGAACTGTGAAATGTTATAAGGATGATATAATAATATAATATTTAATGTTTTTAAATCGTAAAGATTTATTTTAAAGATTTTGATTTATAGAATAATAATGTGATCATAACATTGTATTATATTATCTGCTGAGTGGGTTTTGCAAAATAGATAACACACTCTAATGATATTAATATTATTATTATGCTCTCTCGAATGTTGTGTTTGTGTGTGTGCACACACACACAGTCCATGATGAAGAGATGGGAGGAGGAGGAAGGAAGAAATTGAGTGTGTTCATTCAGAGTACTGAGTTTCAATTTGAATTTGTCTTCATCTCACTTGACCATCGTAAACAATAAAAACTGATGTATCTTCCACTTTATATGAGAGGATATAAATATAGAGGAGAGGAGGATGGCTCGAGCTCATCACTGAAAACGACCAGAGAGTAGTGGAAAAGAGGTAGGAGGAGGGGAACAAAGGACGATGTCCAAGTTTTACTGAGCGTGAAGAAGTAATTTTGGATTAATGGATAAGCCTGATAGTACAGCCAGATAATACTTATTAAGTGCATATTATATATCCAGTAGGTGGGTAGACACACACAGACACACACACACACACCAACTTTTCGAGAGCAAAGGTGGCCCCATGTTTGATATAAAGTGCTCACTTCTCTACTGATTTTACCCTTCAACTTCCATACTAGCACACACACACACAAGGTTGATGGGATGAGAGTGTGGCTATATGATACATTCAAGTTTAATCAGTGCATTTAAGCAATAAAGGACGAGTTTCACACGTAAAATATAATATCCCATGATACATGTATATCTTTAGGTACACACACACACACAGTCTCTCTCTTGTCTCGCACACACACAAGTCATAGAATATTATCTTTTGCCATAAGATGTGTGACTATACACACTCTATAAGTTGATAATTAGTCCCTATAATACATGGATCCAGATTATCTTCCGTAGGAGAAAACTATACGTATAAAATGGAGAGAGAGAGAGAGAGAGAGGGAGAGTTCCAAATCCCAGTTACCACATACCATTACAACAGAAATCTCTCAATTCAAAGGGATTTATCTTCTTTACTTTGCTCATGTGTTTTCACTCACTGTCTCTCCCTCCCTGTGAGTGTGTGTGTGTCTTTGGTTCTTTTTGTGCTTTGGCGTTGGGTACAGAGTTTAAGAGTGAACTTGTACTCTCATCACGCACACCGTTAGGATGCATCGTCTCCCCACTTAATTTTCTTTTTGTCAGATACTGCCGGAACATTGTCTTATCTCTTGAAATAATCACACCCCACACAATGTCAATCAAGTTGTTACCCACCTGTCCTTACGTGTGATGCTTACGCAATTCTTTCTCTCTCATTCCCCTCCCTCCCTCCTCTCCCATGTCTGTCCTGTTCTTCTCTATTTTTGAACGATCACGCAACCTTAATTTTACATGAAAGTTTGTGAGTTCTTCTTTGATTATTGCAGATATTATGAGGCGAATGTACATTCTTTTTTAAATACATTTTTAAACACATAGTACCCATTTGAGGTGTCCACATGCTTCATTTTCGCTCCGGTCTGTTGTTCAGATAAACTTAGCATATTTTAAGAATGACAGGAAAGTAGTGCAGAATTTCGAGAAGAGTTTTTATGAGGTGAGGTGAAAAGTTTTTAATAAAAAAAATAATTTAATATTCCTTTTATTTTGAATAAAAAAAGAATGAGAATACGGAGTAAGAATTTCCTCACTATTTTTAAGAGGAGCATGCGTCGCATCGTAAAATCCTGAGCTTCTGGAGGATGGAGACTTTTCTCCATATTTGTGGAGCTTCTCCAGCCTTAAGGAGAGTACCAATGTAGTCTTATTTTAGTTTCACCTTTAAACCTATTATTGTTCCTGGTCTAATTTGCGTTAAATGTGAGGATCCGAATTCCAACTCTGAAAATAAACAAACACACACACACACTAGTATGGAAGGCTGAGAGCGAAAGAGAGAAAGCTGCTCCCGGAGTTTTGACTTTAATTTAATTTAGATTAGATTTCCCTTTCCCTCTCATGTATATCAAGTAGAAGCCAAACATGGAGGTTTACAATATCGTAAAGAAGAGAATCGTAAAGAAGGATAGAAAGAGTGATGCTCTTTTTGCAAATCAAGAGTCCTCAAACCTCCCTCCTCATCCTCTTCTTCCCCGTTCTCTTCTACATATGCTAATCTGATCCTTGTATCCTTACATTTTGATACATTCATGAATGAAACCTTTTCAGAGTACATATTACACTTACGTACTTACACACACACACCCTCCCAAGCTGTGGAGTACATACAAGTTGATACAAATTTGTTGACAAATGTGAATGTTACTCCTTTTTCCATCTTCTCATTCAACTCAGCAGAATTGTGAAGCTCCACTACAATCCTCATACATTTCTCATCCCTCCTAAATATAAAGATGTTGAACCAGCAAATTCTTTAATATTTTTGACACTAATGATGACGGGGGATGTGGAGATGGTTTTGCATAATACAAACATGTGTCCGAACATTCCTTCAACAGCATCTCATCTATTTACATATATTGTCTTGTACACATTTTGCATGTATATTCAACATACACGCATTTTTACTCTCTTTCTTTCTCCTAGCTCCACACACACACACTATCATGTAATTTACCCTGAAGCTGGAGTCTTCTGCAACTTGTTAACCACTTAGCAAGATTCCAATCATCCTACCTACCTTCATGTCAAAGTACATTTATGTACATAAAACTAGGACTACATGGGACTACATATAATGTAATGTAGGAACATTTTAGTACGAGTTTAAAGATAATTTTACATTCCCTCCAGCATCCCATGTGCTGTGACGTGTGAGGTCAATCCTTTTGACCTACAAGAATTTTCAATTTATTTCATACAGATTTTCACGCTCAAGTGAGACGAGAGGAAGGAATCATTTCGGAAATGCTTGTCAATTCTCTCTCTCTCTTCTTTTCCAACTTTCTTCAACGGAAAGAAAAAAGTTTAAAATGGATTTGAAAGTTATAATTGACACGTGCAAAATAGTTTTTTTTGTGTAATGATTGACATTTTCACCACCCTAACTCACGCTCGGATTTTTCGACTATTATCATAAATATTTATTACGTAGGATTTTTCACAAAAAATTAGATATGACGAAAGTATTCCCCTTCAACACACTTCCTTACTTTTGATGCAGAATTTGTGCACCCTTAATAAAATACAAAAAAGGGTTTAATACACTCCTCCGTTCCCTTATCACTCGACCTACATAAAAGATTCAAGATTCTCTTACTCATCGTAGATGACTTGTGTGTGTGTGTAGAGCGTCCTTCATTTATGACAGTTGACTCCCTCGTTCACAATCTTAAAACGTAAAGTTGTGATTTTAAAAAAATCACACATGATAGTTAATTTTGTTTCAATTCAGATAAAAATATGATGAAAAATAATTTGCCGCGGCGTTCTTTTCCTCTCTCAAACATTTGTTATTGACTGTCATTC
The DNA here is from genome assembly GCA_009870185.1 of Pygmarrhopalites habei. Classification (NCBI taxonomy): domain Eukaryota; kingdom Metazoa; phylum Arthropoda; class Collembola; order Symphypleona; family Arrhopalitidae; genus Pygmarrhopalites; species Pygmarrhopalites habei. The sequence goes on along the minus strand of WJFB01000632.1, from coordinate 21,195 downwards.
AGCCTTCCACACACACACAGACACACATCCTTCTGACTTTATCTCTATTGAACAGGATTCAAGTTGAGACAAAATTTTCCCTGTTAATTTTTTTCTCACAAAATATAATAATCATCACGTTGTACATACATACACATCGATGATGGGACGACATAGATTGACCTTGAATAAAAATAAATTCTTGACAGGTTCAGAAAGAGGGAAAAAGACATGTATTTAATTTTATGCTCTAGTCAAAATGTGTCCCCTGGTTCGCAGTTTCTCTCTCTTGTTGTATATGTATTGTACATGGATATCAGCAGTTATAGTTGGTAGGGTGATGTACCCATGAGTGTTTACATTTATTCAGTAATTCTACACGTCGACAGTCAAAGACTATAAAATAGTATTTAATGGCCATAGGATGACTCTCTTGACTAGCATTATATTCGTCATCAACTCGATACATCTTTTTTTCCCTTCCCTTCCCTCCTTCCCTCCTTTTCAACTTTTTATTTTATGATCCTCTTTTGCCTTTCCCTCGTGAGTTGTCATCATCCCACTTGTCTTAGTTTCTTCCTTCTTGTAAAACATTCCTGGTCAAGGTAACACGTGTCAGGGTGATAAGAGAAGGTCCAGAGAATTGTAATTTCAGATATTGGCCGAGAGATCCTGTTTTTGCGTGTGTCATTGAAGAAGGAAGGAAATATTGTTTATATGTAGCAAAAGTATCAAAATCTCTTTCCATGGAATACAGTAATGTTGTGGGTTGACTGGACTCGTGAAAATTCTCTCTCTCTCTTTCTATTGTAGCTTCCAAGCTATTACGGGTGAGGAGGAAATTACCAGAAAAAAAATTGAAAGTGTCATCGTCATAACAGCTGACGATGGTTTTTCCTTATTCTCCAAAATACAGATGTTCACAATTTTTGGAAATCTATAAACGTAATAAAGTACCACACACACACACACACACACATTACACACATTTAGGATTAAGTATGAAAGAGAAGGGATAAAATAAAAACTATTGGTTTTTGGTGGGTGTGTAATTTTTGATGATAGCTAAAACGATTTTTTGGCTACAGTTTGGACATGGCATTGCGTAGATATAAAAGAGAGAGAAAGGGGGGGAGAGTGTAGCAGAAACAATGGGATAGAAAGGATGGTTGGTTTAATATCTTCCTGGTTCTTTCATGGTTGAACTTGAAATGGGTATGGGCCTTGTGTGACTGCAAACATTGGATGTACATGGTTTGGAAGATACATTGGAGGGAAGAGGAGATGAGAAAGGAGGAATCTGCTGTCGAAGTTGAGTGGTGAGGATTTGGGTTGTGAGCCAAGTTGAGTGGGTTATGTTGGCATACCTTGTACAAAGACAGAGAGAGAGAGAGTGGCAGTGTATGTATTTTTGTTTGAAAATTGGGGGAGTCACAGGAGGAAATTTGTTTAGGAATTGAAAATGAAGTTGATTAGGGCAATACATTTTCCTATAACTGCGGTGAACTTTTTCCTTTGCTTCCGGACTGAACAGTCTTTGAATATAAAACAGGTTCTCTCCTCTCTCTCTCTTGTGTATGTGTGTGTGCGTGGATGTGTGTACACTCAAGAGTAGAGAACTTACCATCCACATTTACTACAGTATTCAGGTAGTTACCCTATACAGATCCAATACAGATATGGTAGGTGTTGTGTGTGTCTCTCTCCAGTGTGTAGTGTAGTGTTGTGTCCGTTTGTTGTGTGTGTGCCTTTGTCTCTCTATTCTCTGTATTGAGTCTATGGAAACGGAAAAGAGAGTCACTCTCGCCCTTTTATTAAGGATAGAACGATGAAAATATATACAAAAGGATTGTTTCGGCTGGGTGCATCAATTTCTTTACTCCTCTTTTGACTGGATGTGTGCGTTTCGTATTTGTGCGTGTGTCTGTTGGACGAGCTTAAAACAACGAGAGACGGAGATACATGGGCTTTTGGAGATCGTACAGAGTACGGGAGACCGGGTTACTACTAAAAGGAAGGAAAGACTTGTCTCTCTGTGGTTTCGCCCATGTTCTTGCCTGTATGTGCTTCTCTCTCTACAATCATGATCTTTTCTTTTATGTGACTTTCCTAAGTTAGTGTATCCATTGAGTGCATTTAGTTTGCAAGTTAGAATTAGGAAAAGGGTCTGTGTACATGACAGCAAGAACACACAGACACACATAGGGAGAGCGGGAGTCAGAGGCAGGCCACTCATTCCCTTTCTCTCTCTCTCGCTCTTCTTTCTTTACGATTATTGTGGATGAAGTAAATGGAAGTTGTCATTGAGTCCTTTTATTTAAATACGCAGAGTACCCCACACACACCCCAAAAGAGGAAAGAAGGACGGAAGGACGAGCAAAGAACAAGAGCAGAGTAGCTACACAGCACAAGTTGTGCTGCACAACACCAACAAACAAGAGACGAAGAAGAGAACTCCTTCAACAAAGTGATTAGCCCACACACAAATAAATACAAGTTGTATTAAATACACATGCACACCCAATATTTGACTACATGATGATGCAAACGAGACAACAACCAAAGGATCGGCAACACAACGACAACAACAACAACAACTGTTTCAACAGCAAGTATTTAAAGAACTCAGCTTGACATCTCTGAATGTCAAGTTTCCTTCTCCTTCCTCCACGTCTCTCTTTCTGACACAACAAATGTGGAATTTAATCGCAGTTGAAAAGACAAACCTCGTTCTGATGACTTTGATTGGATGCTGGCGTGATCCGATTTATGATTTACCCGTTATCCACTCCTCCATTCATTATCCTGACGGTTGAAAATAATTTTCGTTCAAACTATTGAATCCCTATGACATAAAAACCTTTTCTGCTTTCTCCCTTTAGTAGTTCCCTTATTGTTGTTGTCCAGATTGTTACAGAATAATCTTTTTACTCTCCTGTCCCACCTTCGCCCTTCCTCTAATTTTCCCTAAAAGACTCTCAAGTATTTTTCTTTGTTGAAACAAGGAGGGTGTTATGAGTGTATCTGTTGGGACGATTGTTGTGAAAGCCACTACTACTCTGCCACTACTATTAGCTGTACTCCTACTCTTGTCAAGTGAGTGTGATGGTGCAGGATGTTCAGGGACTGAGATTACACTCCGTGGTCCAAGAGGAATCATTCAGACTCCCAATTTCCCAAAAAAATTCACTACTCCAATATGTTTTAAATGGATCATCGACTCTACAAATGTGAGTCTACCTGGACTGTCCGCGAGTCATCGCAAGTCCATCAATGTCTACTTCACTCAGATGCACCTCAAAGATAGTCTCGAATTCATCGAGTACTACTCTTACGACAATTACAGTTCCGGTTGGACGACACAGTATGTCATCACAAGACCAGATCTACTCAAAACCCGTGTTTTCCGAACACTCAATAGATACCTTGGGATTGAGTTGAACCTCTCTTCACCCTACCAGTCACACCTGAGGACCAGAGACTATTTCCTTAATGAGTATGGATTCAACATTACCTACGAAATCCTACCCGAGTCCGCTCCCCAAAGAAATGACACTTGCTCTTTCTCAGGTACATTTTTTAAGTCATTTTCAAATCACACGCTTAATTTTTACATTTGTGAAAATGACTCGATTGTAGTCTCCAGTTTTGATTAAAAATCTACACCGTCAAATACAAGCAATTTTTAATCGATAGTTTAATATAAAAGTAGAGAAGAAAGAAATTGTTTTTTGTTCGTGGAATTCAAAACACGGAGAAAAATGTGATTCAACTTTTACGATTATAAATGATACAAAATTGGAATTCATTTTAAATATAGAGTTAATTTGAGAACAGAATCGTAAAAGTCATAATTTAAATAATTGCGTACATATTATAGTAAGATACAAATTTAGTTATTAATCATTTTTTTGTCTTCTTTATAGCATGTTCCTATGCTGGCAAATGTTATGTTACCAACGATTATCAGTAAGTTCAAAAAACTTTCTAATTGTATTCCACTAACTTTTTTTCATCATCCTACATCGTAAATCATAAACTTAATTTTTTTTCCCATCGGTAGTCACAACTCTAATTTACATCAAATTACACCATGACTTTTCAAAATGAACGTTGAAATAGTTCCTTCCACTTTTTTAATCACCCAAGCTAGATGGGTAGGACACTTATGTTGAATGAATTAAAAACTTTGCACTTTTGCACACACACACATTTACACAGAGACAGAGTGTAGGATGTCGTGCTCTCTCAGTAAAAATCTCATGGTCTCAACAGAACAAACGAGTTGAGACCATTTTGTTGGGGACCATGAGAGAGGGAAAAAGTTTTTTTTTCTTCTTCTCTCTCTCTCTGCTAACATTTATTCCCTGTTGCACTTTTCTTACATACTGTGTGTGTGCAGTTTACAAAGCATGCAAATAAATATATATATAAATTTCAGACAGACACACAGGGAGACGAGTCATGTTCATTTATGGGTGGAATTAGAAAGAAACCGGTTTTGGAGTTTTTTGAGGCCACTTTTTTTTGTCATGTTGACTCCCCTCGAAATATTTTTATTCTCCCTCAAAATACAGACACACAAGTTGGTACAATGTGTGTGTGGTTATTTTTTACGATGACTTTTGTTGGAAAAAAATAGAATGAAATGAAAAAAGAAGAAGAGAGTAATAATGAAATATTGTCTGAAGAAGTTATTATTAGAAACAATTAGGATGTTTAATTCCACCTTATATTTTATTACTTCATTAAAGGGTACTAATAATTGATTTTGTTTGTTTTTGGATGTGTGTACAAATCATGATTTATTTCTCTTTCTCTTTTTTTAAAAAAAATTTTGCACAGGAAATTCTACTGTGCATGCTTTGAAGGTCATTTTGGTGAGTAACTCCCACTTTTTAAGCTGTATGCATCTTACATTTTTTCTTACATCTCCAACAACGAAACTTTGGACAATGTAGTAATCTACAATCAAGACTTTTGATACATTCAAAAAAAATTATATATCATTATACACGTTATAAATACTCATGTCTCAAAGAAGCGAGGACTCATTTCTAATTTTTTTTTTCTCCTTATTCTTTTTATGAATGAACCGGACAGGAGCACAATGCCAAAATAATTATAAAAGGTCAGTCTACACTAAAATCATTACCATATATATGTACATGTGTAGTTTGTTGTAGCTATAAATATATATTATTATACAGAACTGCGTGTGTGTGTACATTCAGTACACGTAATATTCATTCATTACTCAAGAAAATTTGTTTGTTGTATTTTTTTCCACCAACTCTTTTTTTTTTAATGATTCTTTGTAACTTTTTTCTCTCTTCTTCTCCCTTTACAACAGTTGTGATCCTCATCGAAATGTTTCCGTCTGTGTTCGTGGGACTTGTAGGTATGTACACACTTTTTTTTTGATTGTTGTAAATGTAGAAGAAGAAGACAATTGTTAGTTTTTTTCCCTGCATGGTTGTATGTATAAATTGAAAAACTTGTAAGATTTGAAGATGCAACAAAAACCACAAGATGAACCATCAATCACTCTCCCTCCCTCCCCCCATTACATATCTGTAGCTACTTTACTTATGCCGGAAAGATGAATTGATGTACATTATACCCGCCGCTCTCCTCCTCCTCTCCTCTGAATCTGATCCCATATTTTTTGGAGGTTTTGACAAATTGAAATCCCTTCAGAATGTAACCATCCCCCGCCCCCCTCTTCTCTTCCATTCCATCACATACAATATGTATAAAATATTTTGAGTGAGAGGACGTAAACAGAAACATCAATCATGATCAAGAATTTTGCTGTTATTCTTCCATGGACCTTGATGAAGTGGGGGCGAGAGGGAACAAGATAATACCAATGTCAGGGCAGGAGGAGGGGATGTCTCTACATAAGTCTAACATTACTCAAGAAGATGAGAGGAAGAGGAGGGGGGAAGCCACACACACAGACAGTGTCTGAGTCTACATAAGGGCTGTGTGTGTGTGTGTGGGAGGGAGGGTTACACGTTGACTTTTTGTGTACGGGAAGGAAATCAATCGTGACTCGTGGCTCAAAATCTTGTCTAGCTTCCGTTTTATAGCGTACTGTTTGCTCAAGCACTAAAGCGATCTTTTGAATGGTGGTTTCCCCTCCTTCTCTTCTTCTTCCCCGCAAAACTCACAGAACATCTCTATTGACACAAAGATGAGTAGACTGTGTGTGTAATATCATAGCCAAGTCCTTTCTCTCCTTCTCTCTCTCTCTGTCTCTTACACACCCACAATGTCTATACTTTGTTACATGAAATTGGTGTACCGTATTCCTTACGATTGAACACTGCCCTCGTGAATTTAGTGTCATTTTGTTTGCAGTTTCTGCAAGCTTACAATTTGTGATAAATAATGAATAATTATTAACGAATGATTAACAAATTTTGTTAATTCCTCTAATGTCATTCTAAATACAGAAATCTTAATGGTACTCAAAGACCCTTGATTTGGAATACAGTACACGGTATCCAAAATTGAGGGCAGAAGATTGAGTAATAGTACACGCAAACACACACACACACACAGAGAGAAACACACAAAGTCCAAATGGAGATACAGTTGTGTAAAAAGGTTTTTTGGAAAATGTCAGGGGAAAATGTGTAAGTGGGCATCCATGATCATAAAACTTGTTCTTTATTTATGAAATGGTATTCTTCTCCGTGTGTGTGACTGGCTGTAGTTACAACAAGATCCTTTATCAACTTGGAGTCGATTCTTACTTTTATTATTACCTACTAAAATAGAAGTACACCATGTATGATGGATGAATTGGTACACTACATACATGTAGAAGGACATGAGTGGTCTATGGGTAGTTTCCATCGAAATGTGGACAGATTGATAAATAGATTGTAAGAGTCTTTTTATTCTTCCTCTCATCCTCTCCTCGTCTCGTGTGTTTCACAAATTCCACATTCGGCTACACATAAAAGGTATTCACAAAGTTCCTCTCATCTTTCCCCGATCTCCCCCCATGTCATCTCAGTTGTTATACTATTCCATAAAGTTGTTCAACATTCAAAGTAGGTGTTAACAAGGGAAGGAGGGCACGGGAGACACGATTAATGTACCAAGATTCCTTTGGTGAATATAAAGTAAGGTTGGGTTCCACTTTTGTACCATATGTTAGGAAAAATTTTACATACGAGTATGGTAGTAGCAGTTGTAGTGGGGAAAGCAAAATTTTGGAGAAAAGCAGACAAATACAAGTAATTATGCATAAGTAGTAAATGCTGTCTTTTTCCGCTCCTACACACAAGTCTTGATGAAAGGGAGGCAGGGAGGGTTTAGGACTACACTACGTGTGCCATCCTCCTCCATTCTTCCACCTTTTAAAGGAGAAGGAAGAAGAGGACAAAATGAATTGAAGATGATAATGGTCGGCAAAGTTTGTCTTTCAGTCACACACACACATTGTGAGTCACTACACAAATCCTGACGATTGGATTACAACACTGTGCTTGTGTACACAAGAGTTTACGGTTGAGCAATAAATCAACATCTAGGAACTTAATGCTTTCATAATTGTGTGTGTGTGTTCGTTTCCTCCTCCTCCATATTTTCTATTTATTCTTCAACGATTTAATCTTTTACAAAAAGCCTTAAAATGCCCAATGAAAATGTAGTTGGTCAATATTTGTGAATCATGAAAGAAGAGGAATTCTCATTTGAACATTTTTTTAAAAAAATATATTATTAATTGAGAAATGAATTCACAATAAAAAATTGTAAGAGATAAATCTAAATTACGGGCAAACTTTCGTACTTGTAAAAAATATGATGGTAGTATAAAAATGAGAGTGTAATTCCCAGTCAAATGTGGAGACTCCCCGAAAAATGAGTGTTCTCAGTAATATTCTACAGGTGAATGTTTGTACAATCATTTCACATGAAATATGACTCGATCCCTTCCATCTTCCATCCAAACTTTGGTCGGGGTGAAGGGGAGTTGAGGTTATGAAAATATGTGTATTTATGTACGTCTTTCTTAGGGTGGATGAAGGTGTTGCTTGACAACGGAACTTCCATCCTTCCTCCTCTCCCTGTTTTTTTTGGGAAACGATGACAAGGACATGGATCACAAGGATCGTTCTTAGAGCTTGACATGCATGCAAATGCTCTTCCAAACTTTTTCTGGGAGGAGGAGGAGAAGGGAGGAGATGGCGGGTGAAAAAAGAAGAAAGGGGGAAAACGTTCTCACATATTGTACACACACGACATAAAAAGGAACGCGTGGCAGAGTTTATGAGACCTTTTGTCTTGTGTCGAGAAAGACAAGATGGAATGGATTTGATATTTGTGAGGACAGTGTCTGGCATACAATTTTTTGAACATTTTAGCACCGATTGATAATGCAGAAAGGATCAAAAGTGAGGCGAGGAGTGGGAGTGGGAGGAAGAATATAGAAAGTACTTACGAAAAAAAAGAAAGATATTGTACCAGAAGAGGAGACATGGAGGAGGGACAGAGAATTTTTTGGGGGGGTCTTCTTTCTCTCTCTCTCTCCATCGCAATATTTCTCTTCTTCTCTGTTTTTACAGTTTACACTTTCTCGGCTGCTCCCTTGCCAACTGGAATACAGAATATATAGGAGGAGGAGAGGGAGCAGAAGCAGAACAGACACACACACACACACAGAGTCAAGCTAGGGGAATTGTCTCGAGTATTGTGTAGACATAAGAAAGTAAATGGAATAATCGGAGGGTTTAGAATTGTAAAATATGTTTTTCAACTCTTTTTGGACTGCTGCTGCTATGCTGCTACAACTACACATTGGCAAATCATATCCTTTTTTCCCCAGAATCACACACACACACACAATCTCCTTCATCCTTCTCCATCACTCTTCCTCTCTTCACCTTCTTTTTATCACGAATCGTATGAGAAAAATCTTTTGTGTGTCAACTACAGAATGTAAGATAGTATTACAGAGGCACACAGGCTCCCTTCCCTACACTCACACTACACTCATATAATTATACGTACGACCAATGCTAACAAGTGAGAATATTTGATGGTAAGGAAAGTGTGCAGAATAACATTCTACACTTATACAAGATATTACAAAGGACGGAGGAGGAGATGCGACAAAGTTTTGGAGGTCCATGTGGAAAGGAGAAAGGGAGTCAAAAGTGACAGGGGCCGTACTGATTCAAGTCACGCTATATACATATATATGTTATGGGGATTATATACGTGTCACTAAGTAGAATATAATATATATGAGACTGGGACCCTCCTCTTGTGTCATACTTATGCCTCTGTTATGAGTGAGTGTGTGTGTGTGGACGTGGGGCCGTCATAACATAAGGTGACCGTGGAGAAAGGTTGAAGGGAAAATACATGGAGAAAGAGGAAGAGGGGAAGAGACGTGTCAAACAGAAGGATTACTGCTTGGTAAATGGGAGTCTCTCTGAGATGTCTTCATTATCAGGTACTACTACTACTGTCGTCGTATACACGCCTTCGCTGCTACGTACTTCTATTACTACGTGAGGATGGCCTCACTCACAGTGCGTGTCTCTCACTTTCTCCTCTTCTTCTACTTCTCAGTACTAGGCCAGAGTGTGCCTTGATGTATGAGATATGAAGTAATGAGAAGCTATTGAATCCAGAGAGAAGGAGACAAGAGTTAAGTTAACGTTTGAGAGGTCCTCGTTATCATTATCATTTAGTGAGCATCGGCATCGGCTCCGGCATCGGGACAAGAAGTTGGAAGAAACTGCATCAAGTTAGCTTTTCTCATTATAAAGAATTTTATCAGATTTCGGATGTTACATCGTTTTCTTTGAAAAATATTTTTATCTCCCTCTCCACCCTCTATTTCGTTCCCTTCCTTCTCTATCACCATACATATGTATTGATCGCATCTATTTCGTGTATATATTATTACACAGTACATCGCATTCATTCCTTATGTGTACTGTCGTGTCGTACAGAAAGACCACTCAACCATCCGTTCCATCCTCTAATGAAATATTGTTCCTAACACACACACTAGCTCTCCTTTGAATGGCCAATATGTGTGCCCATTCCCTAGTGTGTGTGTGTGTGTGATGAAGGCGTAAAAGTCACAGAATGTGGGACAAGATGGTTTTTTGAAGAAAATTTTAACATCAAAGTATGACCATAAAAAAGATATTAGACAATTTCACAAAATTAGTTTATACAACCCAGACCACAGTCATGCACACACATACAGGCAGAAGGGCCTGTGTACAAATAAGAGGAGAGGGAAAAAAGAAATATGTGGAGAGAGAGTGGAGAGGCTGTCAACCTGCACTTATGATGAAAACTCTTTACAAACCACTCAACATATATATGAAAAGACTACTGGAGAATCACAAGAGAGACTCTTGAGTAAAGAGAGAGAGGGGGGAGTCTGTCTATCTTCTTCTTTTTGAACGTCAAGGAAGAATGTCATCCTTGCATTTCCTGTATAACAGTTTTCCCTCCCCTCTTTTCCCATTCTCTCTCATTCTCTCTCTCTTTCAAAGCAGTTGTTCTGTTCAAGCCGTTGTCTGTATCTCAAGATCATGCCAAAAAAGAAGATAATTTGGATCTTAGAGGACTGTGTTGTCTCGTGTCATGTGTGTGTGTGTGTGCATGTTCCTCTTCTCCTCCCGTTGCATTCATACATATGAAATGTCATAGTAAACTCGGTGGCGGGTCGACATGTATATATGCGGGGAAAATATCGATTTTTTAAGAAGCGGAGCGGCTCGATCGAGAAATTGCAAATGTGTGTGTGTGTGTGTGTGTGTGTGTGTGTGTGGCTGTGGGGATGGAGAGTCTCTGTGCAAAAGAGAGAGAGAGAGAAAGGGAGAGAGGAAAGGAGCCAGAGAAAAGGGATATAACATACAGAGAAAAGAGAAAGAGAGTAAAGGGAGGGGGTGTCTGATTCGGGAAATCCTCTACAGAGCCTTTCACTGGTAGAACAGAGGGACTGTGTGTGTGTGTATGTGTGTTGAAGAAATGGAAGGCGGTGGGGGTGGGAAATAAAATGAGGAGAGAGGGAAGATGGGCTAAAGTACTTTCACAAGGCTTTCGGACAATCACCATGAATATTTCTGTATTTTCTTCAGTCCACAGTTTCCATTGAAGCCCTTGACTTGGTTGCTGATGTGGCTCCTGCCTTTTCCTCCTCCTCCACTTCTCCTTCCACCGCTTCGTACAAACATGTAACGATTCGCATCGAGTCGCTTCGAATCACATCAGAAGCGGGAGAGAAGGAGGGAAGGAGGAAGAAGAGAGTGGGATAGGAAATAGCATGGGGGATTTCACGTGCCCTCATCCATTCCCATCTTTCTCTTCATCAATACCTCATCCTTTTACCATTAAACGTCCATTCATTTTCCATGAACCTATTCACCGCTAAATCGTAATTAATTTATCTCGTCGATGTGACTTACACTCACCTCTCCTCTCCGTCCTCCTTTTCCAACTCGACCATCATGGAGTACACGGTATGTGTGCCGTCTCATTTCAACCTTAATGTAATCGTATGTCTTGCTCTCTCACAAGCCAACAGTTTTTTTCCACGGGAAACCCTAGAGGAAAATCAAATACGTGACTTGTGTCTCTTTCCACTTCAACATCACATTTTCTTCCTCCTCTTCATTTATTTTAAGTAAATTGTATGGAGATACTTACTAGGTAGGATGTGTTAAGGATGGAGAAATAATGATCCCGAATGAAAAAACGTTGTCGTAGTTGGAGTAAAACTTTTAGTACAGTTCTTGTTTGAAATGGGAGATTATATCTCGCAAGGATATTTGAATTATTTATTAATAAAAATAAATTTTTGTTAATTTTGTTTAGAAACATTGGATCTTGGAGGTAAGTAAAAGTTTATTTGTCTGGAAATTGGTATGTACGAAATTGTTGCAGTTAGTGGATAAAAAATTAAGGTTAACTGATCTACTTTGTTATTTCAGTGCCATGTGTTACTGTCCAAAAGGTTGGCAAGGTCCTCGATGTGAAAGTCCTGTTCGTCCAGTTATCAAAGGTGCGTGTTTCTTTTCTGTACTTTCACTGAAAGTCTTTCAGTAAATATATATTCATCTTCATTGTCATTGTTCTGCGGCGTGATTTCACAAGAAAGGAAAATAGAAAAATTAGGATTTATGAAAAATTATTGCGCAGGTATGCAGAATGGGAAGGAGAAATGTAGAATGAGGTTTATCGAATTTTTTTCCATCCCTTCCTTCTTTTTCCTAAGAATCCTTCTTGTGTGTACGTGGTGCATTGTATATTTTTCAGACTTTTTACTTGAAAGCACTGATACAGTGTGCACGGCTATTATCATCATTTGTGTGTGCGTGTGTGTGTGTGTGGAGAAAAGAATTCTTTGGGCCTAGTGACAGCAAAACTCATATAATGGGATACTTGTGCTGCTTTTACACACCACACACTACACACTACAGTACAGCAGAATCTATATTCACTGTAAATGTGTAAGCTGGGTTTCATCCAAGTAATATAATAGAAGGACGTTAAAATGATGTGGTTACGTCTCTGTGTCTGCAATTCTGTATGAGGGTGTGTTGTGGCAACGAATCTCTTTATATATATATATTGTACATACACAAAAGAGAAAGCAACTCTTTTTCACACACACGCACTTTGAAATGACACTCCATGTTCTGTGAAAATAGAAATGGATATATGATCATACTTATGAGTATAGAGAGAGAGTGAGAGAAGCTCTTTCCCCATACCTAGAAAAAACAGCCGGACAATGTACAATCTATCTCTAACCTTTCACTACGTAAAAAGTTAAAACAGAAGTAGTCCCATTCACTACATGTATACATAGGGAAGGGGACAGGGAGGAAAAAGAGAGTAGAGTTATGAGTTGAAGCTGAAATGAAATTTTATGTTGTGCAAGTTAACTCGTTCTAACGACTCCATTCTTTAGACCACATGAAAGCTTTGAACATTGTATCTGTGAGAGAGAAAGAGAGAGAGAGGGAAAGAGGGGAAAAGTATCAGCTATAATTTCATCATTTTTGGATTTGGAAAAAGAAGATACTTCCGTAGTGCACACACTCACACACACAGTCTACAAACATCTGGAGAATATATGTGTGTCTCAGTTTGGATGGTGTAATTTGGTACAAGTTAATCCATACATATTTTTTCTCCCCCTCTTTTCTTTTCTAACAAGTTAATATGATCAGGGGTCTATGTGACTGGATGAGCGTCACTCGGATCTCTAAATTAGAACTTCCGGTCTGTCTAGACTGACTGACTTTCCCCTCCCCCTCTCTCTTTATGGCTCCTCCGAAGTGCATACCATTAGATGGAAACTATTATTAATGCTCAGTCTGTCAAGACCCGGAATCACACATCTTTTTCGCAGCGTAAAAGTCGAATTTTCTGCATTGGTACACCTTGCACATAACTACACACAAACACACACATACAAAGACTCACTGAGGACAACAAACAAAAGCTAGTGGTGTCCATTTGGAACATATTTCACTTGGATGACAAAATTTTTGGACGCCTCGTTCGCTATAAATTCACTCTCCAGATTAAAATCTGTACAAAAAATGTGTGTGTCCGGACAATACACATTTCATATGTATAACTGTTTGAGAAGAGAGAGAGAGAGGGAGAGTGAATGTTCTTCCATTTAATTTTTCCAAGTAGAGAGAGAAGAGAGGAGGGCGAGAAGTGATGGACCTTGAAATTTCTCAGAGTCCTTTGTCTTTGAGCTTAAGTCGGGAAGAGGACGGGAGAATCATGTACAACATACACTTGTACTCCACGCTGTTTACATGATTTACGCCCTTAATTTCAGTAAAACTTAAACATGTTTTGGCACACATTAAATATGGGCTGAGGGTTACAGGACAGGTATAGACAAAAATATGTGAGTGTGGACAGGGCTAATTTTGCAAAAATTGCACAATATTTTTCCATACCAAGTTTAATTAAATTTGTACCATCTTGAAATTGTCTTTTTTGCCAAAAGTGTACATGTCCTCTGGGCAGTACAATTCTTTTTTCCTTCTGGATACACATATTTTGAGAAGCTAGTCCTGATAAAAAATATTTACCGTTTTCAAAAAAATGTAAAGAGTTTAGAAAATTATTTCAAATTTTGGAACGACAATACACAAAAATGGATGACTTCCTCCCTGACCAAAGGGGAGTCCACACAAATTTATTTTGAACAACTAATATCCCTTTACTGTTGTTGTCTTGTCAATTATAAACTAAAGGAGGTTGTTGTTGTGAGGAGGAGGAGGAGGGATCGAGTCGTGCACTTGGATTAGAATTTATTGGCTTGATTCCGTTGAAAGCTATGCTGTTGACACATATAAACCGCTGTTGTCTCTTTTTAAAAATCTTCTTCTCCTTCTGTTCCCCTCCACCTCCCTCCTCCCCCTTCTCTCTCTGTCTCATGGAATGTAATACAGTACATCATGTTGTTTCCGTGTGAAGACAGTCTCAAAGGACAAGGAAAACTCTTTTGTACAGGCTTTCACGTTTATCCAATGTAGAATGTGTGTGTGGCTGTCGGCCGGAGAAACTTGTGTAGCCACTTGCGTATCCTAGTAAAATGGTGTGTGTGTATACATACAGGCACACACACACATAGATATGTCTTTTCCAGAAAGAAGTACCGACTTTTTCCCATCTTCCTCCTCTCTATCTCTCTCCCATCCTCCTCCTCTTTTCTCCCTCTCTCTCTACACTTTTTTCTGTAGCAGCTGAAGAAAGTCTTGAAAGCAAAGCTATTATCACTCACTTGTTTTCTCCTCCTTGTATCTTTCTCCCTCTCTCTACTATTTTTCTCTTTTGTGAGTACACACTTTGGACTTTCTATCCGTCTCAGTCTCAGCACACTCACACACCACACTTTCTCCTCTCACTCACGGGCCACGCGGATGTACGTGTGGTGGCCGTAGAGCCCTAAGAATAAAGCGTGTATAATATATTATTAAGCTTTTACGATCCCACCCTCCACCATTTGTATTATAATTTTAAGCTCGACTACATAAATAACTTGGGAAAATAAGCGTGCACAAATTCCAAGATATTTTAATTTAGATAATATTAGGACTGCCTTACTCTCCCTACTTTCTCCTCTCCTTTCTCTTCATGCCTGCCTGTGTGAGTGTACGGGAGAGCTGGATCCTTACCAACATTTAATGTTGTAAAGTAAACATTTGTGTGTGTGGACAAATGGCTTTTATTTAATGCTTCAATCTTATCTCGGCTTGGAATCCGCAATCCACGAGAGAGTCTATATTATTGATTCCTTTCTCTCTCTCTCCCTCTCTCTCTCTTTCTAATGGCTACAAAGCGGTAGGTTTCTGAAGGCAAACAAACGTGGCAGTTGTCTTACCACTACCAACACTAAACTACACTACTACTTCCCTTATGTAAACAGTATTAGTGAAGTGCAAAATGTAGCGGATAATCTGGAGAGGTAGAGATGTCCATGAAGGTATATACGCACAAGTATATGTATACACAGTGTGTGTGTGTGTAGCTGACGCAGTTTTTATTTCCGTTGTGAATTTTTGAACCGTGCTCAAACATCTTCTTCATGATTGTCTTCACAAATGTTATCTACACACATGGATAGGGCTATGGAGGAGACTGAAGAAATTTTTATGCGCGTGTGTGCGAGGGAAAGGGAAAGGAATAACCTCAGCCTCAAGAACCTTTTCCCACAATTTTTTATGTTTCATTCTTGTTACATTGCAGAATGTCCAGGGCCCGATTGTGACACTTTGTGTTCAAATGTTAAGCAGACAATCCGTCCATGCTCCTGCCACAATGGCCGTATGATTCCAAAAGGTAAGTGTTTTCACCCTGACAAACTTTTACTACCTATTTTGGTACGACTGTTGCTCCTCTATGTATTTACATACCATGTACATTCTCACTGACTCTGCATGAGCTATGGAGCGTGTGAGTGGAGACAGGAGGAAATATGAATAAAAATAGGAAGATGAATGCGTCTTGGAACTTTGTTTGTCATGTCAATAGATTGTGCGTGTGTATGTGTGGAATTGACTTGGAAAATACTTGGGTGGATTTGGTGCATATTCTGAATACAGGGGAGTAATATTATTCTAACTAAAATCCTCAGGTTGGGTTCGGTACGAGGGGAAGTTGAAACTGGCGGATGTTCAGTTGTCTCAATGGGACTTGAGCCGGGCACTGTCCAAACCTTCAGACCAGGAAGAGTTGAGAATTTTGAATAAAATTGAGACTGTCCTCACTCAACAACTTCAAATTGCCAACACTTCTTCCGGGTAATTTCCTTGGATTTTCAGTATTCATAAAATAAGTGTATGGAAGACCAAGTTTTAAAAACAGACGGTGTAGGTCAAATCGTATGATTGAGCTATCATCCTTAATTACCTACAACTTTTTTGATCAATCTAATCCTGTTTCCAATTAATGCGTTCTTAAACAAGATGAAAATTAGTATAAAATCAAATTTGAAATGTCTGTCTGAGTATTCATCACTTATTTACTCAACGTATTATGATCTAATTAAAATAGAAAGTGAATTGCTTGATGACTGTATATTTTCTCCAATTATCCTTCCCACAGACTGGACTCTGAACACGAGAAGACTGTTGGCAACGTGTCCATCATCTATGTTGGGTAATGTACCAGTTTTATATGTCGTAATACTTAAAAAGGGAACCAACCACATGTGCCTCTCTCCCTCCTTCTCTCCATTTTATTTGGGAGTCACGGGGAGCATGGACATTTTCTCTGCTTAAAAGTACGAGGAATGTGGAACAGTATATAATATTAAATATAATGTCTTCATCTGTACGAGGAATATAAGGCGAGACGGAGGGAGAGGGAGAGAGTAAAGCTTAAACATCACATTCTCTCAGCCTCCATTTCTTATTATTAGTTTGTCGCTTTGAATTCAATAACGAGGAAAAGTTTCCGTCGGCTCTCGCAAAGAAGAAATTAACTTTCTTTCCATCTCATTCCTGTCAAAGTTATTGCTTTATAAACATACAAGTTTCATCTTACGTACATACACACAGTAAAAGCGAGAGAGAGAGAGAGAGAGACTGTAGTACATAATACAATTCTGGTTCTGACATCATCACTGAGTCTCAGAAGCGTCTCGTCTGAGATACTAATATTCTAGACGCCCCCACCTCCTCCTCCTCTGTCTTTGTAGATCTAAAAAGCTGGGGAATGGAGGCTGCAGTTTTTGGGTGCGTGTGTGTGCGTGTGATGATTGACTTGTGGAAAGAAAGTATGTTAATTTGGTGGTCGGAGAGCGTGTGTGTGGGGATGGAGATGTGAAAGGCGAATCTTGATGATGGTGTAAAATATTTTTCATTTCAGGCCTGGCTCGGAGTTTGTCTTCCAATTTTTTGGTGATCCTATCGCGTACAATGCAAGTTTTAGTGCTCTTACAAATTTGAAATCAACAGGCCAAATTGATGAATCTCTTCATTTGGGAGGATCCTTCAACTTTGATATTCAGCCTTCCCTCTCACTCAAAGTACGCATCAATATTTTTATTCATTTTTCGGATAATTTGTATTAAAACAATTTCACCACATCTTAATGAGCTATAATAGCTTGGATATTGTTTTTTAAATATGATTAAAATTATACATTATATAGAGGAGAGAATGACGAAAGGGAAATATTTTATAGTTTGAAGAATGAACCCACCATGAATTCATTCCTCCTCGTCCTCATACATGACATTTTATGGGGGTGTCATAAAATATGTAAATTTTCATTTTGTGACTTCTTCCTTTGACTAGGGAGCGACGGTGAATAAAAGGAAGATTTTACGACCTGGAGAAGATTTTTCTCTTACTTGTGAAGCCATTGGATCACCTGGAATTGAACTGAAATGGTTTAAGGATGGTGCGTGAGTTTTTTTATTTTACGAAGGGAAAAAAACTATTTTACACTTTTTCATCATAATTTTGTCAGTTCATTGTCATTCTCCATAGTTGAAAATGTCAATTTATGACTTACTCTTGACTTTGCTCTCTTGGAAATAACCCAAGAGTATTTTAATGTTGGCTTTAAGAAATCGACGTCAACCTAGTATATAGTTTCATAAAAAACATTATATTAAATTGTGTGGAATGTGGATTCTTGTGCAGGGATTCCTGTGAACACTTCGTTGTCAACCAGGTTAGAATTTTTTGGTGCATTTTTACCTAAGGATTGCTAACCAAAGAATTAAATGATTAAAATGATTATTTGACACGTACTAGATACATGTATGAAGATCGTGTACCTCGGAATAGTCAAGACAGAAGCATTTCTGTGTTAATTTTGTATCAAGTCACGTATTTTGATCGTGGAACTTTCACATGTCAGGTAATTAAGCAGTGTATTTTCATATGGTATTGAACTACCGACGGAATATGTAAATTTTAATAGAAAAGTATTCAATTGTTTTTTAACCATCAAACTTTCTCTAAATTTAATTAGGCATCTGACATGGGGGAAGAACAATGTGCCAGTTTATTTGTTGATGTTCTTCTCCCTCCGACTATTGAAATTGAACCTAGTGAGTTTTTTTCTTAGAAGAGGAAAATAATTAAAATTATACCTTTCAAAATTCGTCAACAAATTAATAATGAGTTTAATATAATGTTACTTTCTCTCCTTTTCCCACACCACCCAGTGAGCTTGACCCTTGTCCGAGTGAGTTTCTACTCTTTCTTTTCAAAATAAAAATTTTGCTTTCACCTTATTCACGCCACAGCTTTCTCCTTTTAAAAACCCCGACATGTCGAAAACTGAAAAGTATTTTTCACATGTCATGTCCGGAGATAGCTGTGTGAAAGCAGTAGATAATCAAATAATTTTTTAAATTCCAAATTTCCCTAGAATGACTCAGCCATTATCACTTGTTTTGCCAACAACGACAGTACGAATCACAGCTGGTAAGTGAAAGTGCCAATATTACAATTTCATACCCCTAAAAAATTAGATTATGTTTCTGAAATCCCCATATACAATACATTTTGAATACCACGTTCAAAATTTTTTCGCACAACTCGGTTCGATTCTATTCATGCTGACCATCAAAGGACCTCAAAAAATGAAGACTCAATTTTGTGAATTAGATTAAAGGATCTCAGATTTTCATGAAAACAAAAAATGTATATACTAGTAGGAGATATGAGGACTATGTGAGAGAATTGCAAGGTACTG
Organism: Pygmarrhopalites habei; assembly: GCA_009870185.1. Classification (NCBI taxonomy): domain Eukaryota; kingdom Metazoa; phylum Arthropoda; class Collembola; order Symphypleona; family Arrhopalitidae; genus Pygmarrhopalites; species Pygmarrhopalites habei. The sequence continues at coordinate 1,977 of WJFB01000632.1, read as the reverse complement.
CATAATATATACGACGCATTGTGATTGATCTCTCTCTCTCATTTCATTTGTTCCACAGTATCTACACTTGGTACAAGGATAACGAGAAGATTGACGTGGCGGCTAGTAAAGGAAGTGTGGAGGTTGTTGAAGATCTTGACTATCCCCATGGTTCTCTCCTCCGAATCATCCAAGCCCAGGTTTCAGCCACGTACCACTGTGTCGTGGAGAATTTTGCAGGTTTCCTCTCTCTCTTTTACTTGTTGTTGTTGTACAAACTATAATATAAGTAGCCTTGGAAAAACTTTATCATGAAATTGGAACATCAAAAAATAGGGCAATGGTGAAAAAGTCTTTTCTTCCTTCTGTTCCATGAAAAAAATGAAGGAGAAAGTGTGTACCTGTGTGTGTGTACGTTGTACATGTCTTGTCCAACAAATTTTTTTTTACTTTGGATTTTGTTCAACGGTTTTCAGGAAGAAGTTCTCGGCACGTCGTGGTGGAAGTCTTAGAGTCAAAATACTCTCCATCTTGCCGAAAAGAACTTGATGTGAGTTCAAACATAGCATGGGAATGGACGGCGGCTGGTCAAATATCCATAAGTAAATGTCCAAGGAATTTCATGGGTTTTGCTCAAAGATCATGTCAACTCGTGGGGTCAAGGGGACGTTGGGGGAAGAGTGACTTTTCTCACTGTATTTCTAACCGACTCATCACAATCAACAATACAGTGAGTTTAATTTAGTGTTCTACACCAAGATTTAATATCATATTTAATTAATATCACACACTCTTGAAAAGAACATCTTTTTAAAAAAACTGCACAAACTCATGAGACTTTCATGTGGTCCAATGACTTTTGCTGAGGGAGAAAAATATACGACGGCATATTATTATTTGAGAGGACGGAAATGAGAGTCATTTCAGAGTCCGTCTCACTCACACACACACACATGTGTGTGTGTTGCGTATGTCTGTGCGCAACATTATGGTTTTTTCCAGTAGATTCTACACTGGAGGAAGTGTGATGAGATACGTAGTAATGATAAATGAGTTTATTTTTTATGTGTGTATGTGTTTGAACACAATGTATATTATATGGAAATTACAGTTGCAAAAAATCAAAATGGGTTTTGCCGTCCTCCCTTCCAACAATGCAGAGAATCTTATAAGTGAGTGGGAAGAGGAATAAACACATTTTTTTCATTTAATTTGATATAAAATTATTTATACTCATTTTATGTACATCCAGTGCCCTTTAATTCTAAAAATATGTGTCCTGGTTGTTTACCATGTTTAAAAATACAACTGCACTGTATTTACAATGTTCGTACGCAATGTGTATTTACAGTAGTTTATTCAACAGTTTTACTTTCTTTGATTCCCTCAGAACTCCTTGCTGCTCACTTGGAGAATACGACACTGTACTCTGGAGAAGGAGAAAACATTATACATGTACTGGGGGATGTAGCAAAGTACGCAGAGGAAATGCACAGAGTAAGTTTTTTCCCCGTAATCCTGTTACAGACTTTCTCTTTCTTTCTCTCTCTCTCTCCTTCTTGTTGAAACCATGAATAAGAAAATCAAGCGAGCAAAAAGAATCCGCACACATACTTTCAGTCTCTCTCTCCAACTATTTATACAGAATGACCCCCCTATCTCTTAAACTCCCATGATGATGACATATGATATATATAACACTCTTTTCCCGTCGACTTCCTCCTCCTCCTTCGTATGCGTAATGGGGAGTAATCTTATAAAAAAAATAGTTTTTCCACACACATTGTTACGCACCCGTATACTGTAAAGTATGTCCGGGTTTTCAGTTTAGACAACATTTTGTTTTTTTTCTCAAAACCTATGCAATGAATTTCATTTTTGCTTTCAGTTTTAGAAAGCCCGACTTCTGACGAGTTACCATGTTTTTTAATATAATGATCAGACTACATTGTACCCGATTTTTTTAATGTTGTTGTTGGCAAAAGAAATGATGATTTT